>VOPJ01006630.1:0-76709 GCA_014673585.1 Semibalanus balanoides | reverse complement strand
GTTCCCAATCGGTTGAAGCGGTTATACCCCGCAACTTGTAGCTCAACATTCTCAACTTTTCAGTTAGTCCCCTCAACTAAAAAGCATGCATTTGACATACAGAAACAATCCAAAGGGAAAATTCAAAAATGCCAAGACAAATCAAAATTAAGCGTAAGTTATCTGTCCTTTACATCGAACGAAATTGCTATTCATGATGGGAAATCAGATGAGAACAAACTTGCATTGTGATATGCTAAGCTGGATCTAAGTTCAGCTATTGGCTCCGCCACCGGGGAGGGGGGACAGGAGGACATGTCCCCCAACTTAGAAGTTAGGGGGCAGAGTGTCTTTTGCCCCCCCCACTATGAGTAAGCACATGACAGAAACCTCAAATTTAAAGCACCTCAAACAGTACACACTAGTCTTCAGCACATTCAGCAGTAATAATTATACAGCAGTAAGAGAAGTAAGCAGTTATAGCGTTTATTATACAGCCAGTAAGAGTTTACAGGGAATTAAATTAAAAATTTGCTCGGCTTCGCGGAGCAATGGCAATTAACCTCAATTATAAACAAGTTAAAGCATAATTATAAATTAGCACCGTTTCGTGGCGCATTTATATCTTATGTTTTGTTTATATGTTGATACTTTCCTATACAATTCTGCAAAATAGTTCGTTTCATCACTTTTTAACCGCAGTCTAAACCCTAAAAGCGTGGGTGTGGGCTAAGGGCTTAAATGACCCCCTGAATTTGTTTGTGTATAGTTAATTAAATAACAAACCTAGGATCGTTTAACTTATTGAATGTTCTTAACATTTAATTGTGGATTGATAAGTGTTTTTTTCTTCTTCGAAAAGTTGCATTATAGGGGTCAAGGACAATTTTAGGGGCGTATTATGCCATTTTGATCAAAAACCTTTGGACGGTTACATTACTCGTGGAGAGGTATTGTTTTTAACAAAGTAATAACGTTTTTTGTTGTTGTTGTAAAAAATAAATGGTCTTTCAGATGGCTCTTTCAAAATATATTTTTTCACTATATTTTTCTTCTTCTTAAAATCATATGTTTTTTTTGTTGTTGTTTATTTTTATGAGGTTAAAAAAACGGAATACATATAAGAGAAGACATGTCAATAAATATATGTTAAAAATTGAAGGTCGATATTCTTATAATTTATGACCAGGTCAAAATCCGTAACCTTCCATTATAAGTTTATGGTGAAAATTCAAATTCATTACACAACACATTGTATCAATCCAAATCCTTCAGCATCACGTAATCTTAGGCATTTTCCGTCCGTCGACTCGCAAAATTTCCTTTTGCCAATGACCTTTTAAAAGGTCATTTGAGGTCGTCCAATATTACGACACTTGTTTGTCAATAACTCGTGGCAGGATGACCGTAGAGACTTGCAACTGGTGTAAAAACGTTCGTCTCGTGGGTTTGCATCTTTTCACATGAAATTCGAACTCCTTAGGTCACCATGACCTTGACATTGACCTTGAGCCGGGGCATTTTTTTTAATTGACCAAAAGTGGTTCAAATTTGTATGTTTTGAGCTGCCTTGAACAGAGAAACACGGTGGTATCAAATTTATTACAATTGATGACCTTTATAGCCACAACTTTTGACCTGAGGTCAATTCTGAGGACAGTTTGGTGAGAAATAATTGAAATGGTTTTCCAGCGCTTTTTCTGGATTCCTCCTAACTGTCAATGTTTCCGATATAATGGCAAGGTTTATAATAAAATATTTTGACAAATTTGACCTCAGATGAGGTCATTTGATCTTGAAGATCCAAGGTCTTTAAAATGTCATTTTTTCTCTTCAATATACAGTACCCACCCACCGAATGTCATGATTTTAGCTTTTATTGGAGCCAAGATCTTTGGGAAAAAAATAAGCCCCCGACAGATTCCTATACATTTTATCCTGCCAGGAATAGGGTTGAACGAAAACAAAATCGAGGTCATAGAGGAAGAATGCATATCCAGAGCGTAAGATTCAACTCTACTCGCAGCTTCGTGGCGCAATTCCCTTAACCCACGAATTCCTCGGGGATATTTTTGCCTCCTCAAAACCAGTTAGAAGACGCTGATCAGTTTGTATCGCTTTTTACTGACAGAAACAAGTGCAACTAACAGCAAAGTGACTAATACTATCGAAATGATTTATATTTCTTAAGTGACAAAATTAAAATACACCGAATGACAGAAGAAACTTAAAATATCTGTGTTGCCCCGGTGGCTTCTGAGGAACATAAGACGCCTACAGAGGACGCCTTCATAATACACCCACAGAAGACGCCCACAAAAGACTATAGTGTCCACAAAAGTCGTCTGGGTATCTCGCCCTCCCGCATTTGATCGTGAGTAATCTTCTCGGAGATGGCTGACGTGGCCACGCCGAGCAACGCTGGGTCAGTCAATCCTACAAAATCCCCAATAAGCCAATTAGTGAACAATCCAACAGCAGGGCAGTGGACAAACCCTCTTGGTCGATCCTTCCAGCGTGACAGGAACCCTTCTCCCGGCAGTGAGCTCCTGGACACTGCACCACTGCACCACACAGTAAGACAAGAATCACGGCAGCAGCTGCGCCTGGCAGATCATCATAGCGTACTTACTACATCATGGTAGATAACAAGCAGTTTATCTGGCGCACCACCGCACGGCGGCGAGAGACGGCGCGCCGTCTGCCGCCCGACAGCAGATATCCATCAGAGCTGAACAGCCCGAGCGTGCCGCGAGGAACGGCCACCGTCCCTCGGGGGTGACATGACTTTTATATCAGTCCCGGAAGTCCAGCCGAGCCGGCTTAATTATGTCCACGCAGCTATCTGTGGAGAATAGCCGTCTACACTGGCCGTATGATACTCATAGTACAGGAAGATAGCCGTCTACACTGGCCGTATGATACTCATGGTACAGGAGGATAGCCGTCTACACGTCTACACTGGCCGTATGTACTCATAGTAACAGGAGGATAGCCGTCTACACCTGGCCGTAAATGATACTCTGGTACAGGAGGATAGCTGTTAACACTGGCCGTATGATCCTCTGGTACAGAAGGATAGGTCGTCCTACAACTGCGGTCATGATACTCATAGTACAGGAGGATAGCCGTCTACACTTGGCCGTATGATGCTCCATGGTACAGGAGGATAGGCCGTCTACATGGCCGTATGAATACTCTTAGTACAGGAGAATAGCCGTCTACACTGGCCGTATGATACTCATGGTAACAGGAGGATAGCCGTCTACACTGGCCCTAATGTACTCATAGTTACAAGGAGGTAGCCGTCTACACTGGCCGTATGTCTCATGGTAGCGGAGGATAGCCGTCTACACTGGCCGTATGTCCTCATAGTACGGAGGATCAGCCGTTCTACAACTGGACCGTGTTTTTATACTGAAACACTTCTTAAGCCGACCCATGATAGTGGCCAGGAACGTCCCCCGCCCCTTTCGATCCACCGACGCACATCACTTACTGTTAACACGCAGAGAAGCCAAAGAGACAATGTCCAGCGGCAGCTCCTCTAGTACAGCAAACGTGGCACAGAGCAAACATACATAAACGCGGTGACGACTCGAGGAGCAGAACGGCACCTCGTTACCCGCTCGTCGGACAGATGTAGTCAAAAATAAGACACTGGCCCTGCCAAGAAACGTGGTGTCGTTGCTCCCCAGAAATCACAAGCAACTGCCCCCCCAGCTATGCCCCTGGGATCAATACATTTTCTCATTTCGCAATACATAACCAAATTAGTAAGGATCAGCAAGGGGTGTGCCCCGCATAGTCTGCTGCCCCCAATCCTCGTATAACAGTGGCAAGACAAGGGTTCTCCAAGGCCAAGCAGGCAGCAATACAACCATCATTCATACTGGGTTGGGGAAGGCAAGTTTCCTGGTCGCACGTAGCACCAGCATGGACGAGTCTGCTGGAACCCCGGTGCAGCCCCCGCCAGCGAACCCGACACATGGCTTGTCTGCCCCTGGGCTTGCGATCTCATCTCACGGGTTCCGTATGATACTCATAGTCACAGGTCCGGACGAATAGTCCGTCTTACACTCGCCGGTATGATACTCATAGTACAAGGAAGATTAGCCGCTCCTCAGCTGGCTGTATGATACTCTACAGTACTATGGAGGCATTAGCCGTCTACAGACTGGCCGTATGACTCACCTCATAGTACTGGCTCACATGCGCGGGAATGCCGTCTCACACTGGCCGTATGATATTGACATAGTGACAATAGGATACGCCGTCTCACCGGACGGCCCGTATGATAACTCAATAGTAAGCAGGAGGATAGAGTTTACCACTGGCCGTCATTATACTCATAAATACAAGGAGGATAGCAGTCTATACTGGCCGTGATGATACTGCATAGTACATGAGATCAAGCCGTCTACACACTGGCCGATATGATACTCATGGAGTAACATGAGGATAGGCCGTCTACACTGGCCCATATGATACTCATAAGTACAGGAGATAGCCCGTCTACACTGGCCGTCATGATACGTCATAGTACAGGAGGATAGCCGTCTACAGCTGGCCGTATGATACTCACATTCCAAGTCACCCAGTCCCCCGGGCCGGGCCGCGCACGCGATAGACTGTCTACCACTGCCGTCTCATGATACTCATGGTACAGGAGGATATAGCGCCCGCTCTACGTACCTTCCGACCGTTCTCATTATACTTTATGCCTTCCATCCCAGTTCATTACAGCAGCCCACGCGGCAGCCGAGGATAGCCGATCTCCAACCAACTGCGCAACCAGGAATCAGCATGACGGCTCTCCTCGAGCCATATCACACGGAGACGTCATACCGCCGGGTCCTATCGGGACTGGCCCGAATCATGATCTCATCAGGTACCCGCCGCGAGTGAATAGGCCGTCCTTATCACTGCGCCTTGCTCATGACACGCTTCCTGTACAGGGCCAGCCTCGGCGTGCGCAGGGGACCATGACGCCCGTTACAGCTTCCGCGCCTCGTCCGGCGGTACCTGAAGTCTCGCATTCGACGCGCGAGAGGGCACGGGAATACGCCGGTCTCCTATCATGCGCCGTATGGCACCTACTCACTCATCGAGTTCAAACCACGGGTCACGATAGACCCGTCTGCATAACATTCACAGTCCAGACAACCTTTGAGCCGCGCTGTAGACGGTTCACCACAACTACGTGAACCAGTCCAGTGCCAGCGGTATCACCGTCTCTGATCTTAGCACATAGGGCTCCACCGTATGATACTTACTGATCCGATGTTCCACCACCGGTGAGGCGTCAACCGCTTGTTATACCACCGAGTGCCGTTTCCTCTGTAGTGTGATATCAGTCCACTCATTGGTGAGATATCCCTGAGGATTATCGCCCTGTCCTAGCATGAACGATCTGCGAGGTCCTACTGAGATCCTCCGCTATAGTAAACAGGAGGATAGCCGTACTACACTGGCCGTAAGGATACTCATAGTACAACGAGGATAGCTGTCTACACTGGCTATGATACTCATAGTTACAGGAGGAAAGCCGTCTACACGGTCCGTTATGATACTTCATAGTACAATGAGGATATGCCGTCTACCACTGGTCGTTGACTCATAGTACATGAGGATAGCCGTCTTACACTGGCGGTATGATACTCCATAGTAACTGGGGATAAGCCGTCCTACCCGGCCGTATGAACTCATAGTCAGGAGAATAGCGTCTACACTCGCCGTATGTGCTCAATAGTAAGAAGGATAGCCCGTCTACACTGGCCCGTATGATACTCATAGTACATGAGGATAGCCGTCTACACTGGTCGTATGATACTCATAGTACATGAGGATAGCCGTCTACACTGGCCGTATGATACTCATAGTACTGGAGGATAGCCGTCTACACTGACAGTATAATTTTATTTATCGATTTATTTATTTACTTATTCACACGTATCACCAACCGGCAAAAACACTCACAAACAGGTCAAGTCATCGCTTTAGAATATAAGTAGGGGAAAAATACGTACATATAACTTGCGAAAATAAAATAAGAATATAATAAAGACATAAAAACATGATAAGGTTAACGATGACATTTACAATGAAGGACGAGATGGGTACAATTGTACAAGATGTTCAATGTTCCTATGTATGAGACCCTGCCATGTATCCTGGCAAGGTATCATACATAGGCATGAAATTGTCATGGTAGAGGAGGACCTCGGTCTACCCTGAGGGGGCCCTCTGACGACCAAAGATGGCTTTCAGTCGTCTTGAAGGGCCCTCGGTCGGCTTGAGGAGCCCCTGGTAGACTTAAGAGAGACCTTTTGTGGCTTTATGCTCCTTTGATCAGCTTGAAGAGGCCCTCGGTCGGCCTCATGGGTGGATTTCGCTCCCTTATGCATTGCTAAACGTTTTAAAATAAACCTTCCTTAGTAAAAATTGTGTAGATCTCCTTCTACATCATGAAATGTGTAAATTTGCGCCGATTTCATGCGGTTTGGGGGTCATTTGCCCCCGATGCTCCCCCTGGATCTGCCAGTGGAGATAGTAGCCGTTTTCACGAAGGATTTGTTTTATCCGGTAGTACCCGGCAATATGTGCTTATGAATTTGATTATACAAAGAAAACTAACGAGAAATTTCGCACTGTAAGAGCAGATACCCAATAGTACATGAATTCATGCAGTTTCAATTGATGCCAACAATATCTGGGAAAATTCGTGTTAAAGACTCAATTACCCAAAACACACGAAATATTACCGGGTACTAACGGGTACCACCAGGTACAAATAAATCCTTCTTGAAAACGGCTAGTATGGTGAGACGTATGTGTAGAACATGTTTGGACGTCGAATATTGAATGCATATGATCGACATGATCATTTTTGGCACTAATTGTTGCACTTTCTGATACACTAAGAGCATTTTAGTTTAAACTTGTATATAACAAGCTGCTTTAACCCTCGCCAGTGTAGGGTCACTGCGTGACCCTACACTGTCGGTCACTGCGTGACTGTGTAGGGGAAGGGGAGGTATGACCCCCCTCTGGTGTTTGGCCTCTAGTTGAGCCAGAGCTTCGATTAAACAACGAGCATGTTGCGTGCCACAACAGGAAGCCGTTGACATCTGATTTTAGGCTCCTTGGTCATCAGATGACCTCTGAGGTCATGTCAAAGACCAAAATGTCATCAAATCGTAAATGTGTAAAAAATTAATACTAATCGAGCTAAAATCGAAAAGCAACATATTATAATTATAAATAGACGCTAAATTTGAAATCAGCATCACAAAATGACCTAAGAATTGCCAGACTAAAAGAGATCATGTAAGGTCATCTGAGTTCATTGAGCTCGGTTGACCTTTGGAAGCGTATGATCACAATGGAACATATCATTATGTAAGATGAATCCCAGACTTTAAATCAGCGTCACAAACTGGTCTAGAAACGGACACACATAATACAAAAATCATCTGAGGTCATCGGCGGTCAGAGACCTCAGTTGGCCTTTGCAAAGGTCAATCGATATCGCAATATCTGCAGAAGCCACAACTGTCAGCTACAGACACCTGTGCATATGCTCCTGAGCAACACACACTCGGAAACTGAGCATGTTTCAAGGATCGATACTACGGGACACCAGTTTCGCCAAGCACGACATTGAGAAACAGGTCAAAGGTCATGGGTCATACCGGTTAGAAGTTAACAAATTCAGAGTATGCGTCAAATTGTTGCAAAATAGAGAAGGTACTGGTCACTGGAAGTTTCATCGTGATCGTTTGATAACTATGCGAGTTATTTTGGAAAAACTGAGAGGGTGGCATCCATCCCCCCTACACTGCCGAGGGTTAACCCTCGCCTTACGGGAGATTATCTCAGCTTCGCCTACAGGCCCCCTGTTAAATTCCGAGCAACATAGAGCAACACAGTAAGAAGCAGCATGTTGTATGTCATGTGCAGAATCCAATGGTATGCAATTTTCATATTTCAGATCAACGGATGACCTCCCAGGTCAAGTGAATGACATCGACTCGATCACGTCCAGAATAGCGATTAAACGCTCTGTCAGAAAACCTCAAATAAGACATTGATAAATGTAAGTAAAAATGCATGTTTTCCTTGCCAGTTTTGAACTAAAAAAGTTTTGACAGCAAAGGTATTTATTTGTTCGTATCTACCCAAAAAGTAAAAAAAAAAACTATAAAATGACGTCACGAGCTTCATACACTTAGAGAGGTCATCAAAATATATTTATTTTTGATTTGGTTGTTGTCCATACACAGTTCACTCACATTTATTCCAGTGTTTTAAATATCTTTCCGAGTTTTGATTTTGTACTGATTTCATTTTTTTTTGGGGGGGGTCAAAAACCAAAATTTCGGAAATCAGAGTCCACGGCGCGGTCGCCGCCGGTCGGCTGGCCGGTCAGGGTCAGGCCATGACCGGCGGCGGCGGCGCTGTGGCCTCTGACGTCACATCGTGTACAGGCTCAAAGTGATCGAGCTGTGCCGGCGCCCAGTCCCGGTCAGAGGCTACGTTTAACACATATGGTGCATGCAATTGTCCAAAAGTCCTATTTGCCAGCAATCGGAGTGGCTGGAAATTTGTCAACGATCTCTTGAATAACTGGGCTATTGGACAGAAGCTAGTGTGTCAACATGCGTTGCACCGTTCGTCCGTGACTGGCCGAGAGCCCGCGGTCCGTAAGCCGGGTCGGCGGCGCGCAGTGCTCAGCTCACGTGTCGCGAGGGGCGATTCTGCGCGTGAGGCGTAAGTGGAAGTGCACCTTAGTGCCAACACCGGGAGCGTTTGGCTTTTATGCAGCCGTGCAACCAATTCAACCATCTAATGACTTTGAATTTTGTGAGACCTTGACGTGCAGAACATGACGAATCGGTAGACATTTCATTAGTCGGCATTTTAGCCATACCATACGCGATAGCGCTGGCCAAACAAAGAGGGCGCGATTTCGGAGAAAATGTTTATTTCAAAAAAGGCCCTCGACAGATTTTCAAAAAAATTGCATCGCTGGATTCAGTGCGAGCTCAGCTTTCGAATGGTGTATCTCCCGTCGTTTGAGCCCTCCAACCCCTACTAACGAACCGTGAATGATAAGCACGTGCTTTGACTTCGAATTCACCTCCGCAGGTGAAAATTATAAATATAAATAACTTAAGTGCCACAGAAAGGTGCAGGTAAGTATTGTTTTATTATTGCAACAAACAACAATGCTTATCAGTTGTCGGACACAAATGAAATAACTCGCTCCGTCTGCTTCATGCAATGCATGCTTTACTATTTTTTTAATGAAATAACCGTAGTAGGTACCTGGTTGAAAAATAGTTTTGCCTTGTCTCTCTAACGTTGTTGCAATCATACGTAGAAGACCTGAAACAATGGCAAGCGTAAACTATGGATGTGCTGCATTTTTGATAAGGCTATTCTCCGGGAATCACCCAGTCTTAAAAAGTTTCATTATTATCCAACTTTTACTAACAAAACGAGCGGTGTGGTGCCTTATTTTGACGATGCCATTAAACTCCCCTCGGACTACTTCCAGGCTAACCGACGATTCGAAGTAGTGCCTCCCCCGGCCAGCTCGGTACTGGGAGAAGCTCATTAACTTTATTCTCACAGGACTGCTGAGTCGTCCCTCTGAGCTCAGTCGGACGCAGCTTTACGCTGAGCTGACCGCGCCTTAGGTCATTGTGTGGGACTAACGCACTTTATATAATTGTAGCGTTATCAGGTCTACCAGCAGGCTGAATATTCCTTGTTAATCTGGTATGACGATAACGAACATCATAGGACACTGGAAGTAATGCTAAATGGGAGAAGCACCATGGTATTAACAGTTAATTTGTTTATTAATTTCCCACCTTACCATCTGCTGATGCTTTGAACTTTGCAGTTTGTATTACTATTCAATAACCGGACGTATGCTGACTTATATTGAACACTAAATATAGGATGTCAACTGTGTAGTTATAGGAAACTACGAGGGCATTATATACCAGTTCAGTTACTTCAAGCATGGCTCCTGACAGTTTGAGTCCTCCGAGTACAACAACCAGCCGACCTCTGGCGACAATGCGCCATTCTCAGGCCAGTCACGTGCGCTCAACAAATACTCTGCAGCTCCCAATGAAGAGCACCCGAGAGAGAGAGAGAGGTCTGGGTGTGTGGGGGATGGGAGGGTTGGTGGGAGGGGGGACTCTCACCACTGGAGAGCACGCGCCATATCAGACAGTGACCATCAGACAGAGCGCTGATCTGTGGCCGTTTGTCAGTAATCTCGACCAGGCTTGCGGCCATCAGTGGCGCGGTCTGCTCCACAGCCCTGCGGCCATCAGCGGCGCGGCCCGCTCCACCGCGGTCAGATCTGAGCCGGGGCCGCCACACCCTCCGGCGGGCCCCCAGCCACAGTGGTCACCCGGCATCATCCCTCTGCCCGGGCCGGGGCCGCCACACCCTCCGGCGGGCCTCCAGCCACAGTGGTCACCCGGCATCATCCTTCTTCCCGGAACTAGCCCGGCAAGGTCGTGACAGATGGGACCGTTTGTATTCAAATGGCGGCCGGGTGAGGAGGTGGCTGGAGGTGCGGTCACGTAGGACTGGGAGCGGCGGGTCTGCTGGGGGGAGCGGTGTAGAGTTCAGCCGGGAGAGGGGGAGGGTCACGCTATCACTCGAAGCGGCGGGTCTGCTGGGGGAGCGGTGTAGAGTTCAGTCGGGGGAGGGGGGTCACGTACGGACTGGGAGCGGCGGGTCTGCTGGGGGAGCGGTGTAGAGTTCAGTCGGGGGGGGGATGCGGGCGAGGGGGGGGGTACGTAGGACTGGGAGCGGCGGGGTCGCTGCGGGAGCGGTGTAGAGTTCAGTCCCGGGGGAGGCGGGTCACGCTAAGCCGGACTGGGAGCGGCGGGTCTGCTTGGATGAGCGGTGCAGAGTTTAGTCGGAGGAGGGGGTCACGTATCACTGAGAGCGGCGGGTCTGCTGGGGGAGCGGTGTAGAGTTCAGTCGGGGAGGGGGGGGGGTCTACGTAGGACTGGGAGCGGCGGTCTGCTGGGGAGGGTGTAGAGTTCAGCTCGGGGAGGGGGGGGGGGCCAGGCATAATAATTACCACACGGGTCTGTGTCCTAAAACTTGAGAAATTTGATCCTTTGATGACCTCTGGTGACTCTAATATTACCTGAGAAAATTTTTCACCGAAAATTAGTTTCCAAATCCCTTTTGACGAGCTCTCGAACGGTACTTTTGGTTTAGTCAGGTCCATAGAGCCGAATTAGAAGGGGGGTGGTCGAAACACGCCCGCCCTCCAGGATGGGTATAAGGGAGAAAGGTGGCGCCGAGCCCACGCCCGGCGCGGTTAACATTGATTTTCTGAGAGCTGAAAACTTTTTACCACATGCTCGCGCTAATGCTAAAAACATACTGAAACATATGGTAATAGGGAAGATGTTGCAGTGGTGGAGACAGCTGCGGTGAGTATGCGGTCCCGGTTCGGGTCATAGGGAGGCCTAGTTGGACCGCGGGGCAGAGGTTGAGAGAACAAAATATGATCAAAAGGAACGTCCATTATTGTTTCTCTTGTTATTTAGTCTTGCAACCACTGCACAACAGCTCAACTGGCCCTCCATATGACCCGGAATTGAATTCCCACTTTTCTTCTCCGGCACGCGACTGGTTTCATAATGACAATAGTAATAGTATTGTCAACATAAACCTAATTTAGGTGTATTGTCACAATAGACAAGTTATGTTTGTTTCTCTCATCTCCTTGCAACAGCACTCGGCCGTGGGATTTTCTCACGCTAATGGTGTCATTCGTCTTCCAAACTGCGTGACTTAACGAAGCAAAATATCGGTTGGCCGAGAAAATGGCTATAATTCTAGACTAGAGACGCGTTCTGCCGATGCAAACGGAAATGTAAATGAGGATCACTCAAAATAATGACGCAGTCTGAGACATAAATATCTCTCGCTACATTGAACAAGGCAGTGGTGCGAGTTTTGGGTACACAAATTAGCAGCCAGGGCTTGACAAAAACTGAAAGCTGGTTGCTGACGTGATAATGCTCCTAAAAATTTAGTCGCCGTACCAATAGTTTTAACACATCTAAATCCTTTAACACAGCCTCTCTCAGTAACACTAGTCTCACGTTGCTGTCCATGCAAATAGTTAAATACATCTTGGCTGCCTGATTTGTATTCAGCTTTGTTATCCTCCAATCTAATGCAAAAGTCACATATATTTCGCATACCTAACCCTTTAATTAAGCAAACCCGGTAAGTGTGTCGATCTTGCCAAACACATGACTAGGACCGGTCATGCTTAACGAAACGGCTTGCACACCAATGCCGACATCATTATTGCACACAAGCCGCTCGCATGGTAGAGGTTATCAAAACTCTATTTTGTCATGACCGACCTACACCCGTCCTGGCGGCCTGCACATCGTAGGCCCATGGCATGTAACAATGCGAACAACCCTATGATCCTGTAACGTATGTGACATGTGACCTTGTACCAGATGTGACATGTGACCTTCTACCGGAGGTGGCATGTGACCCTGTACCGGATGTGACATGTGACCTACCAGATGTGACATGTGACCTTCTACCGGAGGTGGCATGTGACCCTGTACCGGAGGTGGCATGTGACCCTGTGACCAGATGGTGACATGTGACCTTCTACCGGAGGTGGCATGTGACCCTGTACCGGAGGTGGCATGTGACCCTGTGACCAGATGTGACATGTGACTATGTAACCAGATGTGACCGTGTGACCCTGTACCGGATGTGACATGCGCCCCTGTGCCGGATATGACCGTGTGACCCTGTGCCGGATATGACCGTGTGACCCGGTCTCGGAGCATCGCTCGGTCGCTCGATGCCGCCCCTTGGCCACATGAACCGCCTCTCTGGCAGGCGACTCCGATCCATCTGAGCGGCAATTACCCGCGCCACGTCCCCGGGGAGGGGCCGCTCCGAGGGGTGGGGACCAGTAATGTAGCCGTCTCTGCACGCCACTGGCACTGGCTGGCCGCTACTGACCTTTACAGCACGCCACGAGCGTCTCTCCCCGACCTTTCTTCTTACCAGCAGAGGGTTTGTCCGCAGGCCGCGGATTGGCATGTGGTGTGTGTATTGCGTGTGGGTCCATTGTGAGAGAGAAAACAGCAGGTATGAGAGGCTGGTGTTGATGATGGTGAGACGTGTATGATGTCGGGACAGCTCTGCAGGGCTCTGTGGTGGTGCTATCAGCCAGATTGGCTTAATATCTGTCATACTAGTCGTAGATAATTATCTGGCACCGAATTAATATTTTAATTATCTTCATGGAAGGGGAATATCTCGAATTGATTAACGTTCCAGATGACTTTCAAAGAAGATTATGCAACAAATGTAATTCGATGTTTTTTCCTAGCTACCTCTATCACACACCAGACATTCAACAATGTATTTGGCAATGACAATGTACAAATATTTGTGTTCATAAAATTTGTCATAGAATGGAAAAAAGAGGAAATAAAGTAATGCCACTACACTAAAGTGTGGGGATAAAATCACAAAACTGACAAATATGACTTTAAGAAAAGTAACGATGGTGTTCAATAATGACAAAAGTAAAATGTATTTCATATCGTCTTTTACATGTTCCCATACAATTCAATATATAGGACTTATATTTTTCAACATTGTTTTGCATGACGTTAAAAGCAAATTTGGCCAATCAATGTCCAATCAATCAATATTGTTTGTAAACATTGTCTGTAATAGGGTGCATACCAATTGCCGATTAAATAATAAACAAAGAACACAGCAACATAAACAACATTGCATTTCATTAGTAATTACACATTTGGTGGCATAACCTTTGCCTTGGTAGGGGTGAGGGTCATTTTGACCCCCTGAGTTCGTTAAATAGAATAGCGGAAAAAACAGCGGCGCGCAGCGTCGACATATTTGACTCAGCTGTTTGGGGAATTCATTATCTACATGGTGAGAAAGCGTTGACCTCAGTCCACTTCAAGTCAGGTCACCAGGTCACATCAAGTGACCTTAACTCCAAACATGTTTATGGTCGTGAAAAAACCATCGTGCTTTTCTGAGTGTTTCGAAACTTGCAAAATGGATAAGGTCATAACTCATAAGTACTTACAATTCGTAAATATTAGATTTGTGTGTATCGGTGACCTAAGCTTAGGCCAATTTCGTGACCTCTTCATTATAAGTCAAAGGAAAAATATACAAATGCTTCCTATCCACAAAATGTGCATAGTAGTAGTCCAAATCGTTCAGAACTATATATTTTAGCTCATTATTGATGATCCAGGTGCAATTGTTGCTCAGTGACCTCTTCAAGGTGAGCTGAGGTCATCTGAGGTCACCGTCATTTTTTGTCAATAGCTCCTTATATAATACAGATAAGAACGTGAAAATGAAACCTGCTTGTCAAATAAAAATGAAAGTGATTGTCTTGTCGAGTTGTGTCGCCCCATATATAACTGACCTGCATGCGTCAACAATGAATAACCTTGACCTGGGGTCAAATTTGGAAGTTTACCTAACCCGGTCATCATGACAAGATAAACAAAATTTATTGACGTGACCAACACGATGGTGTTTAAGTAACTGCTCTAAATTCAGCCGATAATAAATTATTCGCGAAGTTGTTTGTAAGAAAATGCAAACATGACTTTTTAAGCCTAAACTATTGATTTTAACAAAAACTTGAGGACAGTTATATCGATTTCGTTTATTCTTAGCTGTCTCAGTTCCCGATATATTTGGGAGTTTTTGGAGCCAAACCTATACTGATAAAAAATTATCATTGATGACTTCTGGTGACCTCAATATTAACCTGAGCACCCAAAAATGCCGAAAGTGGCTTCGAGTGTCCTCGTTAATAGATTTTGCACGTTTTCCGCGTCTTTCTAGCCATTTAGTTTTTGAGCTAGTAGGGGTCATTTTGACCCCGAACACCTCGAAAAAGTTGTCTCAGAGCCATGCCGGGTGTGGGTTAACACAAATGCTAAGAATACTGCTAATGTGTTTGGAAGAACGGCTGAAATGAGCGCGAAGATATTGTATAAATCGTATTTCAAAAACCTTTTAAAAATAACTGTAGACAGTTAATCATGATTTGCTCATTTGTGATGCCTCCAGCGTTTCACTATGTTCCTGGTTGCAGAACCGCTGGCAAATTACCGGTCTTATCTCAGAGCCAGCCGCTCAACGTTTGTGAATGCTGGGCTACCAAGCCTATTTGCATAATGTGACATAAAGCTGTACAGCATAATTCCTTACGTTCTGCTAATGTGGACATAATTTTACAGCTGCTCTATAAAATTATTTAACGCAATAATAGCTAACGAGTGGAAGCGATTATCAGCCACCATGAAGTCCCCATTCCAATTCAGCCGGTCTTAAACATTTGACCAATATTAAATAGCTTGTCGCATTTTTAGATTGGACCATTGTGTGTAGTAAGATATATATTAGTTTGCGATGCTGCTAATATGTTATGTTATGTCAGATGTGTCCGAAGCGCAAGCGTTTCTTATGGTATATTTTACTTCAATGCAGCTGAGCAGCGGTCTTTGCATAACATCATTTTACCACATATCTACATTGTATGTATGTAGTATACACTAACTACTATATACTACATACATACCTAGAACCTACCTACCTACGAAGTTTCATCGCATAGAGCTCCCTTACCTCATCAAAGAGGTAGTAGATCAACTGTAGTCCATGTCATGGTGGACCACATAGGACCACACAGGTGTATGACCACGCTCCTCACCGCAACCTGCTGAGCCCCCGGCACTGTGGTGGACCATACCACACCACACCGCACCGCACCGCACCGCACCGCACCGCAACAAAACACACCACACCACACCACACCACACCACACCCACACCACACCACACCACACCACACCACACCACACCACACCACACCACACCACACCACAGACCGACCTCAAGCGGTCTGAAGTATTCGGTCGGCGGCATTATGGTTGGCTTCGGCAGACTTTGGTTGTCCGTTACCGCCGACACTGAACCGTCGGCTGACCGTCGCCGACCTCAGTCTGCCGCCATCCGCAACAATGGCGCTGCTGCGGTGGGCGGTGGGCGGTGGGCGGTGGGCGGTGGGTGGTGGGCGGTGGGCGGTGGGATGTGGGCGGTTGGATGTGGGCGGTGGGCGGTGGGCGGTGGGCGGTGGGCGGTGGGCGGTGGGCGGTGGGCGGCGGTTGGCGGTGGGCGGTTGTAGGGCAGCTGTCGGGCGGCTGGCGGCTGGCGGCTGGCGGCTGGCGGCGGGCGGCGGGCGGCGGGCGGCGGGCGGCGGGCGGCGGGCGGCGGGCGGCGGTGGGGGGTCGGTGGTGGTGGTGGCGATGGGTCGTCTATTCAGTGGGGTGGCCTCTGCCAGCGAACCATCGTTTGTCATCGGCGGACGCGGCTGCCGTTATTGTCTCTGCGCCCGGCAGGCCCGACCCCGGGGAGACAGAGCGGCAGGGCGCGCCAGGAGATGAGCGGCTGACTCGGCCGGCTGATGGAGTGAGTAGGGACGGTCAGGCGCCGCTGCTGAACTGATCTCTCCCCCTCGCCTATATTGCCCGCTATATTATGACGGTGGGGGGCGCGGGGATGAGTCGGTAGAGACCCAGTGCTCTGGGTAGGTAGGCCGAGTCAGGCACGTTTCAGAACCAAACCGACATGATAGAAACTGCTTCACATTGGTGATGATGGTGTGAGATACTGGTGCACGGATTACAATCAGATCACGAGGTCGATGACTTTGAACGCCAATATTGGGCAGAGGCTGGGAACTTTTCAAGGGAGGAGGTAGCGTTCGCATGCTATCATGCACTATAAATCAAGTTAAGATGAATTGCTTGGGTGTAAATTTCAGCGGGCGAATATCGTATGATGAAGTAAAAAGGAGATGAGGCTATAGTGACATCCCAACCAGAGTGACGAAGCTTGTGTGATATCCATCTGATCCATCCACGAACTAGCAATGTTTTTCATCGTGCATGTGGTTATATGCAATTTAGAAATTCAGACCATAGTACGTCATGGGCCCACCAACCCCCAGCTCAGCCCAGCCAAGGCCCCATGAACACCAAACTCAGGTCCAGTCAAGGCCGTATAAGAGGGTCAAGTCAAATTAATAATATTGAGACAAATGCTCGGTCCGCCTCATTTAGATTAAGCATGCAATTATCTAATATACTATCTGTATAAGGTGCGTCTGTCTGTTTGTTTGTTTGTCTGTGGCCGATTTGCCGTTTTTTCTTTGCTCAGCTGTGCAGCCTAAACTATTGCAACTAGGTTGGTGAAATTTTGCACACGATCTAGGTGACATTCCAAGGACGTGGACTGTCAAGAAACGGTGTTCGTAAGGTGCATAACGAGCGCGTGGCACGTGATGAGAAAACGGGGTTTTCCCCTATGACTTAACACTTGGAAACGTCGCAGCTAGAAATGCAAAAATCGCAAAACACAGAAGGCATCCCAGGTCGATATCTCGGCGACCAAGAGTCGTATCGGAATGCGACAAACACAGACGTGTGGAGAACCAAACGGGCTGACGAAGGCTATGTCGGTCGCTGAGCAGCGCGTGGCGCGTGTAAAATGAATGGCTGCATCAACGAAAAATCACGGTTTTACCCCGATTTTCACGATTATAATAAGTGCTCGGAAACTAAGAGACTTGCACAGATGAGACAAACATAACTTTTTATGGGAAAGGTACCGTCTCTCAATTGCATATGAATATGAAAGTTTTTAAGCAACATTTCGGTGCTAAAAACCGCCAGTAGCATTATCATTGCCGATTTTTGAATATTTATTCCATTACACCGCCATACCCTTTGCTTTGCTGTCAATCCACAATGAACTGCTGTGCTTTATTGCCAACAAGGTCCAGACTGTGCCATTTGAGGCCCTAGTGAAGATTTGCACACTTCTTGGAGGGGACAAGATCCATGCAGCGAAGGAGATCCTATGGGAGACCGTGATAACCCACACGTTTCCTGGCAGAGCTGATCTGCGTCTGATCAAACGCAAAAATGGGGTCAACAGCAAGGAGCGGTCAGACATGGAGGACATCCTAAAGGCCCTCCAAGTCTGCGACAAAGAAGATCAGATTGCCCCCAGTTCATACACTCTGGATTTGGGGAACATTCCACCTGTTTCCCCTGAGCAGGTGGACATGAGCCTGCTTCTCGGCCAGTTCCATGCCATGCAACAGGAGATGTGCCAATTGAAAGAGGCTTACAGACATTGCGCGCAAGTACCAAAAGGTGGTGCCATCAACTCCAGCTACGCCCAACCTGCCGCACAGGGTGGCACAGTCGAGTCAACACACAACCTTCAGCCCTCAAGGTGGCACCTCCTGGCAACCACGAGGGCACCCCAGCCAGTTGATGCACCTGCCCGCCAGCCTGGTGTGATGCATCAGGATCTGCATGGTGCTACTGCTGGGAGTTCACAAAAGGTTCTAGCGCAGCCGCTTCACCAGCCTCAGAAATCTGGCCAGCCGCAGCAGCACAGGGACAGTGAGAACTTTACAACAGGCATACAAAACCACCAGGAATAGGAGAAAGATGAAGAAGTGAAGGGCACTGGGTTGACAAAACCAGCTTGAAAGGTGTTGCGGCACCTCCTCGTATAGCACAACTATTTGTGGGCAGACTTAACGTTGACACAGCATGTGATGCTGTCACCTTGCACGTGGATTCAATCCTTGGAGAGGCAGGTAAGGCCACAGCCGTGGAAATACCTCATTGTGCAGCAAAATATGGTTATAGGGATTTAAAATCACCGTACCTGTAGAGGCACTGGGCTCAGTGATGCAGGCAGACAAATGACCTGCTCATGTGTCCGTCAATAAATATTATCCGCCAAAGGTGGGGCAAGGTGCTATGGCAGCACAGGTCGACTTTCCCGCAGTGCTGTGTAGTGACATTGTGAGTTGAGAGCAGGCTTGCCTGTATCTGACTCCCTCATCCCATGCTTCAAATTTGCTCTTTTATTGCCATTCCTGAAGGAAGCTCAGTCTGAAATTCACACCACTTTGCGACAGAAACGACATAGTTTTTTTTACAAGAACAGGCTAGCGAAGTTTGAGTTGGTCATTTCCTAAATAGTATTCACAGTCAATTCGTGGGATAGTATTCTGCATTGACTCCTTCTAGCGGCATTGTTAAAAAAGGCAGAACCGTTTGGTGGTGTGGCAATATTGTGGAGAAAGCCTTGCAAACCCTGGCATTTCTGTATCCATTTGATGAGCGCATTATGCAAATGACATCACAAAACAAGTATTGGCCTTGGTCACTCCTAAATGGTACTGCCAACAGACTACGGGGACATAGACAGCCAAGAATCAATTCTGATATGTGCATTGGGCAGCTTGCTAGCATTCTAGACATTGTTTAGCTGCAAAACAAGCCATTATGGGCATCTTGGGGGACTTAAGCTAACAGTCATGGATCACATTTTTGGGGAGCTTTCAGCCATTTTCTGTAGGAATATGGAACTTGTATATTTGCTGAAGTCCGACTGATTGGGTAGATTAGCAGACACATACACCTTTGTCAGTGCTTGCTCATGGAATCTACATCTTGGATTGACCATTGTTAGCAGTCCTCAACTTGCATCGCAAAATTCAAGCATCTCCATTTCATAGACATTAAGTGTAACTGACCACTTGCCTACTTGCCATACAGCTTCAATCAGCCTGCTATTTTGCTGCTCCAGAGCCAGCTGCCTTCTGGGCTATCAAACCTGCTGCGAAAATCTGCCAGTGTTTCAAAAAATGTTCTTGCATTATAATATGTGTATAATCTGGACTATTGGAGCCAATCTTCCCTTATGTTTTGGTGCCTTCTTGGCAAAACTCTATATATATATATCTATCTTCTAGCTGATGAAATGTGTCACCGTCTCACAGGAGCGCTCTTGGTAGTGGAACAAGTTTTATTGTACCAAATCGTGTTGGTTATGACCAGCCACCCTAAGATTTATTCCTGATGAAATCAGAGTGTGAGACTGAAACACGAAATGGCACGGCAATCTTTAATACCAGTGGAGAGTTTGTGGCTCGCCTGAAGGAGGGTCACGCATCCTTTCAAATGAGACAAACACGTCTTTCATTTAAGTACGACTCTAAGAAAAGCAAAGAAGCGATCGTTGCCAGGGAGAAGGCCAACAAACTTGGGCCTCTCACTTCTCAATCAGGATTCCTACCCGCTTTTGGTCCCTCATCAAGCTTGATCTGGGTGGAGTATCCCTCTTCCCCAGACCTTCGGTGGGACGAGTAGGAAACAAAAACAATTTCTGCAATGTGGAAAGCTCATTTGAAGGCCAATTTTCAATGACCAGAGTTGCGAGAGCGATATGGAAACTTTGGCCATCTGTTCCCAAGAACCAGCTTCCATGCACCCCTCCCATAACTGGGATGATGTTAGGGACTGCTGTGCCAAGCTGAAGAGTGTTAAGTCCTCTTGGGTGGGAACCTTATTTCCAGTGATCACCTGCTGCATCTGCAGCCCGTGTTTTATGACATCCTGCTGTGCTATTTAATGTTATGTGAAGCACTCACATATGCCACATGGGCCTGCATGTTACATCTTTGTTAGTTGCCATGATGCAAGGATAAGAGTGGGAAATAGATTGATCAGTCAATTACAGACCCATGCCTTGTCCACTACCCTCTCAAAGGTGTTGGAACTTATCCTTGTTGAGAAGTTGCAGCCTTTCATATATACATGTGATGCCCAGTTTGGCCTTAAAAGTGGTCTCTCCACCACACAAGTCACATTTGTTCTGAAAGAGACTGTAAATTATTTTACGAAGCGAGGTAGCCCTGTGTACGCATGTTTTTTGGATGCCAGCAAGGCATTTGATAGGGTCTGTCACTCTAAATTACTTAAAATCCTAGCAGAGCGGGGTACTCCCATGACATACATTACACTTCTCATGAGGTGGTACCAAGCCCAAACAATGGCAGTGAAATGGTCACATGTTGAGTCTGACCCCTTCTCAGTACAGAACGGTGTGAGACAGGGAGGCAACCTGTCACCTCTGCTGTTCAATGTCTACATAGATGGTCTCATGTGTGACCTGCGTCAGTCAGGCCTTGGCTGTCATGTAGGGTCTTGTGCTGTAAACGCCATTGCATATGCTGATGACATTGTCCTCCTGTCTCCCATTAGGACAGGGCTGGAAAAGCTTGTTAAGAAATGTGAGCGATTTGCGTTGTCACGTGACATCATTCTTAATGTTAAGAAATCGTGTTTCTGTATGTATGCTTTTAACCCCAAACACCCTATGGAGCCAAGCATCTGGGTGATGCAAAGCCACTGAGCATTCAACTAAATAGACAGCCCATGTTATGGGTGAAGGAGTTTAAGTACCTAGGGCATATGGTGATCTGTAACCTCAGTGACGGTGCTGATATGCGCAGGGTAAAACGTTCTTTATACTATGGTGCGAAACATATTCTGTGCAAGAGTAGTTACGCTGACAAAAGCAGTTTTAGTACAATGTTTAATCATACTGTTCCAGTATGTAGGCTGTGAGTTGCTGGAATTTCTTGATGGACAAGAAAGCTTTAAAGAGCTCTGCCGTAGCTTATCACTCTGTTTAAAGAAGCTTTCAAGATGCCACGTGGGCAAGAAAATCATGACTGTGTCTTGCCCTGGGCTCCTCCCTTGTCCCATGCATGTAGCAGCAGGCAGCTGTCATTCTGGCGTAGACTAGTAGGTAGACCAACATATTGTGATGCTCTTCTTGCTTAGTGATATAGGACAATTCATGGTATTGCCTAGCTGAATCTCACTTGCAGAATACGCCGCGGAATTCGACATTATGCCATGGATCTCAGGGCTGTCAGTGGGCCTGCCATTGAAATGGTCTTTGTCTCCCGATTGGAGCGCTTTGTTTCACAGCGGAACCAGCAAACCAAGTGACATCTCCTGAGCGCCTGTTTTGGATTTCAAAATTTTCTGCTCGTCTGACCCAGCAGTCCTTTTCCTTTCTGCGAAAATTTGGATTGGGGACTCCTTCAATTCACCTGTCGCGTCAGAGACAAGGGTGGCGTCACTCTTATCCTCACTTTGACAGATCAAAGGCATGTGGCCCGACAACCTGATGGAGTCATACTCCGGGAATTGTGCAGATGTGCTCCGCGACTCACTCAGCTGATTTTATAACAAATGTTTGTCCGATTGGCGGTGTTTCCACGGAGGTGGAGAGAGGCGACCGTGATTCCGGTACACAAAAAGGGTCCGCGTAACCAGGCTGGGAACTATAGGTAGATTAGCTTACTTCCAATAGTATCAAAGGTGTTTGAACGTATCCTCCTTGTGATGCATTTGTTTGTCACATTCATCCCGCCATATCTGAGTCACAGCACGGTTTCGTTCCAAAGAGGTCGTGCGCAACCAACCTACCAACTTAGCGAGTTCATGTTTTGCGCTACATCCGCGATACAATGCAAGTCACAGCTAGAAGTTATATACACTGATTTTAGCTCCGCATTCCAAAGTGTCGATCATAATTTTTTAGTTCACAAACTTCAGGCGTCATTGGGTTATCAGGACAAATCTTCTCTTTTCCGTTCGTACCTTAACCAACAGACGCCAACGGTTGGTAGTTGACGTGTGTCACTCGGACTGGTCCGGCGTGAGTGTACCGGAGGGGTCCATCCCGGTCCAAGTTTATTTGTAGCTTTTATTAATGATTATTCCCAAACTCTTAAACTCCCACGCTGTCTTTTGTACGCTGTAATGATTGAAAGTTTTAGAACTGAGCGGATGTGGTGAAGGATAACTTACTTCACAGGATTTAGATCGGCTCTTATCTGGTCTAGGCGTTGGAACATCACACTAAACCCAGGCCAAGTGCTTTCATTTGCGAATATCGTTAAAAGAAACCACTTCCGGTGCGCTTTCAGCATTGGCGGAACCCAGCTCTCTCTCGTACAAGCAGCAGATTTAGGCGTTTGATTGACTGTAAGTCTCAACTTTTCGAGCATATGGACTGCATAGTGAAACGTTGGTAACCGTGGTTTAGGACTGCTTGATTAGAAGTTTACAGGCTGTGCGAGGTAATTACTGTAAAACCGCTGTCAATTGCCTGCATTACAATGCAAACTTGCGTTCTATTTAAGAGTACGGCTGGTTGTTGGGTGGAGCAAGTTGACGCAGTTAGCGAGACTAGAAAGTATTCAACACAAGTTTTTAGGCTTTCTTGGCAGGCACTGCGGCGTGATCGATTACATGTCTGACTATGACGTTTGTGCGCATCTTATAGGGTCAACAAACTTGCTAACGCGCGTGGCGTTGACTTCTCTTTCTGCATGGCCATTGTTACCGCTATAATTGAAAGTCCGCTTCTTCTAAGCAATATGTCATGCCGATTCCTGCCCGTCGGACGCGAAAACACTGGGTTTATTGTGCCTCCGTGCAGAATCACTGCTTCCATGTCAGCTTCGTTTTTCACGTTTACCTTCGCACTTTTAAACGCGTTTTTACGTTTTACATCCATCTGTGATCTTTTTTAAACGATTCAAAAGCAAACCAGGCTTCGTTCGCAACTACTCTGGATGCATAAGGTTGTTACTGTCTTTTATCGAAACTTCTTTATCAACAAGTCTTTTTATCGAAACGATTTCTTGTTGTACATTTAGCATATTGTTTGTTGAAGTGAGCTGAGGTTGGTGTTTGTTGGAGTGAGGACCACCGTAATTGGGTTATTTTACCTGTGTGTGGCTTATTGAATAAATGAAATGAAAATGAAATGACATTGGGTAGCCTGACTAGCCTCTGGTCTCGCAACGCAACTTGTTCAGTTCCCTATGTGGTTTGAACAAGGTACAGTTTGCTTATAGTATCAATGTTTTTTATCTCTCTTAGTGTGTGTGTGTGTGTGTGTGTGTGCGTGGGTATGTGTGTGTGTGTGTATGTTTACATCTGTGTGTATGTAACCTACGCCCTATGTAATGTAACCGCCCGCAAACGCCGCCCGCAAACGTCGCCCGCAAACGCCACCCGCAAACGCCGCCCGCAAACGTATGTATCTTTTATTGGTGCGAAATAAACGATTATTATTATTATTATTATTATTATTATTATTATTATTATTATTATTATTATTATTTTATATTTTAATATTATTATTATTATTATTATATTATTATATATTATTATTATTATTAATTATTATTTATTTTATTTAATTATTATTATTATTATATTATTATTATTATATCTATATATGATTATTATTATACCATCAAAATGAGGAAGCTAAGCGATAAAAATTATACAGCTATAAAGCGCAATCTTTTCTGCCAATATCCACCCAAAACGTATTCGTATTGACAAACATGCACGTTATAATTAAAGTTGTAATATTACGCTGTCAGACCATTTTTCTTTCGGCGTTATCATATATTTCATCAAGCTTTCACAAGTCTGGAGCAATTAGAGTTGGCAAAATATTTGAAAAAGCATGCTAGGCACTAAACGAGCCTCTGGTCGACGGATACCAAATTGACGCATTTTAATTCTGAACTCTACATGATTGTAAAGCCTATTCGAGATTGGTGAAATTCAGAAAGATCAAGAAACGGGAAACAGGTTACAGGCCAAGGGCTACGGGCTATGGGCTACAGGCTAAGGGCTACGGGCTACGGGCTATGGGCTACGGGCTACGGGGATCAGTGCACACTGCACATCCCTATTCGATATAAGTTTTGTGATTTTTTTGTTAAGAACGGGTCAATTTGTGAGTGGCGTTGGCGGACGGCGTTGGCGGGCGGCGTTTGCGGGTGGCGTTTGCGGGTGGCGTTTGCGGGCGGCGTTAGCGGTATTTGGCGGTTGCGGGTCCGGCGTTTGCGGGCGCGTTTTGCGGGCGGCGTTTTGCGGGCGGCGTTTGCGGGCCGGTGTTTTGCGCCGCGGGCGTTTGCGGGAGGCGTTTGTCGGCGGCCGGCGTTTGGGGCGGGTTCTGCGGGCGTGCCGTTTGCCGCGGGCGGCGTTTTGGCACGAGGGGCGTTTTGCGGGCCGGGAACGTTTGCGGGCGGCGTTAATGCGGGCGGGCGGTTTGCGGGCGGCGTTGCGGGTGGCGTTCTGCGGCGCGACGTTTGCACGGGCGCGCGTTTGCGGGCGGTGGTTACTTGCGGGGCAGCGTTTTGGCGGGCGGCGTTCGCGGGCGAACGTTGGCGGGCGGCAGTTGGCCGCGGCGGCGTTGGAGGGCGGCGCTTGGCGGCGCTTGGCGGGCGGTGTTAGCGGCGGCGTTTCGCAGGTGGCGTTTGGGGCGGCGTTGGCGGCGCGCGTTTGGCGGCGGCAGTTTGCGCTGGAAGTTTGGTGCACGCACTTCTGCGGGCCGGCATTTGCGGGGGCGGCGTATTGGGGTTCTTGCGTTGGCGTGTGGGGCTCTATCTGCGCATCGCGCAATTTTCTAGTCTAACTTACTATTTAAAGAAAGTATGTCTGACTTTCTTTCTGTCTGTTCGACATCCAATATTTCCTTATATTGATTATAAGTACGAAAAGTTATGTAGTTTCGACACGTTAGCATTGAATAGTATCTAAGAAATAATTTTGGAGATTGCATGGCAACATGTGTGTATACTAATCTGTTCCCTTCATTTTCCAGCATCAAACTGTCGTCCATACAAGTTAAAATAAAGTCTGTGCTTATAAAAATAACAATCGACACAATTTATCACTGACAAGAGCGCGCAATCTTATAAGTGGAACAAAGTGTTTAACTTCAACTTCAACGGATATGTTATAGGTGGCGCTGGTGTGTGGCTGTGCGTATCGGTCGGGTGTATGACGGGTACACAACGATTATAGGTACGACGGGTGTGCCACGGGTAGTACATGTTATCAATCCCTAGTTGCTCATCACTGGCTGGCACCACCGTCCACCACTCAACCTGTAATCGTCCAGCGGAGCGGACGGGTTAGCACTAGTTTTCACTAAATTTTCAATAATTGTATTTGAAGCATAAATTATATGATGCGAATTGTGGACATGAAAACAAGTAATAACATCACTTATGCCATGTATGATGTAACAAAACTATTTTCTCACTCTTGGACTCATCAAACATTTTTCGGTAAACATTGTCATATTTGATCAGACTTTGGATCTGACATGATTTGGGATTTTTGTTATCTTACACCACTATCATTTAACATTATTTGTTGTTCTTATATAATTACCAAAGTTTATTGTTTAAAAGCCCTATTTATTCACGCATTTACCTGGTTTAACATCTGGTTGCCAAGTAAAAATAACGCTAAACGACTTAACTCAAAAAATTGCCTTATCCATGTCCGCCAAGCACCCATGAAAGGGCTACAAATTCATACCCAACCCAGACAATCGGAAGAATTGAGTAGGCACTGGGCACCCATGGGTGCATCTGATCAGTGGCACACTAAAAATCAGACCTCTTGACCAAGGTTTATTTATAATAAGCAAAATGCGACGCACATCCGCGGAAATGCTTGACCCAAATTTATATAATTATACGTTTGTATATTAATGCAATAATACACGACACAAAGTGAAAACAGCTCAACATCAAACAAGCTGACTATTTGTAATAACAATATTATATTAGTTGAATGGCCATGTTGTTAAGTTGTATTGATAGTTATTACACGAAGAGCTTTGATGATGACGTAATAGTTTGCTAGACAAAGGACCACTACTGAGCGTCTGAACATAATTCATATGAAATTGTAGATTGGCATCATCGCTTTTATGTGCCTTTGTACCTCAGTATCTATTGACTATCACTCATCTGTTTTTATTAGCTAATGTGACACAGGTTGGCTATTTATTTCAAGCGCTGTTAGCTAACGTAATAAAGCTAGAATTTAAATTTTATCTAATTATTTCTTGTTCCCTATCTATCATTTACTTCATACCCTTTCTGCAACAACACATGTGCAAACTTAACGCTAATTCCATACATCCTCTCATTTGAACATATACACACGCACATACAAATATACGATCAAATCCTATCACAGCTCGAATCCTTCCCTCTACTCCCCCTGCCACGCGTTCTGGGCCTGGCTGGACGCCGGGTAACCGACCTGACCTCGGGCGGGGGTCACGTGACCGAGGTCGGGTCGGCTGGAGCTGGGCGGAGTTGGACAGATCGCTCAGATGTCGCGCGGCAGGCGGTGCAGATTGGCAATGATGTTGATGATGATTATGTCAGCCAGTATCCAATATGCTTATGAGACTCATCGAGATTGTTGCCATTCTGTCACATGTTAACTTCAATATATTAAATAGTCAGTTATTAATTTCAAATGTTAACACTTTCGAAAAGATCTTATATTTCATTTTGCCGCCAGTGAGATATAGGCCAGTTGCAGAAGCCAGCTGCAGACCAAAAGGTTCTGCAGACGGTAGCAATCCTTAGCCTTGTTTTGTGTGTTGCCCCACCAATGCCCTTTCCTAAATCCTAACATCCTTGTTGTATTTACCAATTACCATTACACAAACAATAACTGGAAAATGTTACATTCACATTCAGTTAAATGTTTCAACATTGGTAGGTAGGTACGGTATACTTTATGAGGGAAATCTGAATAATTCCTATACACAAAGAAAACCACAGTAGTCACAATGCCTAAAGGATTACCACATGAAAGGTTTTGAGTTCCATTCTATTTCGCTTCACTTTATGCCTTTTTTCTCGCTCAGCGTGAGATCTAAAACTTTGCTAAATCAGCGGCTTCTCTAAACTGAGATCGAGTTCTCACGCGACGCGCACGGCGTGTCGCCGCGGCTGAAGGTGCAGGCCCGCGGAGACGAACCCTGCAGAGCCGGCCAGCAGCCACTCCGTCTCCATTGTCTCTCGCCATCTCCTGCACTCCGTCTCCATTGTCTCTCGCCATCTCCTGCACTCCGTCTTCCATTTGTCTCCCGCATCTCATGCACACCGTTCTCCATTGTCTCTGCGCCATTCTCCTGCACTCGTCTCCATTGTCTCTCGCCCATCTCAATGCACCTCCCGTTCCTTGTCTCTCGCCATTCCTCTGCAACTCCGTTCCCTTGTCTCTCGCCATCTCTGCACGTTCCGTCTCCTTGTCTCTCGCCATCTCCTGCCACTCCGTCTCCATTCGTCTCTCGCCATTCCTGCACTCGCGTTCCAATCTGTCTCTCGCCATTCATGCACAGTCGTCTCCATTGTCTCCCGCCATCTCCTGCCTCTTGTTGTGTTTGCGGCTCAAGGCCGCCGAGTCACGCCAGCCGGCGTCTAACTCCCTCGACTCTCTAAAACTGAGGCGGGGGGGGGGGGGTTCTGCGGCGCGAAGCTGCTGACTGTCCACTCAGCAGCGGCCCCGATCGGCTCTCAGCCAGCTCAGGCCACCATCAATCGGCCATCGTTTGGAGCAGAACGTCGCCAATCACAGCCGCACTTGTGGGAAGTCGAACGGCGATGACGACTCTGTTTCCAACTCAGCGGTCGCCGAATTGGCCAGTATGAGAGAAGAGCCGCAGAATACCAAACCCGATTGGGGTGATGGATTCTTGTGGGTGAGTTTGGTGTTCATGATAGCTTATTGTGACATCGTATAATTCTTTCACGAAACGCTATCCCATCTGTGATGTGCGTGCACCGATTCGAGCATCAGGGAATCCATATGGTGCGGTTTTATCGTTTCTAGTTCGTTTCTTTTGAATGGGTTGATTTCTGGTAGGCATAGCGTTTTCGAAGTGAAGCGTGTTAAGTTTACTTCGAAATACAACCATTGTCACCTACTCTCTGTTTTAAGCGGGAATTTAGTGGGAAAGTTTTAAGGAAGCAGTCCACCTTAAAAAACGGCAAAATTCAAGAAATGATAAAGAGAAGCTGAGACAGGGTGTGACATGTTGAGCAGAATGTAGATGGGCTGATGGTAAATGTGCAACCAGCGGCGATCCCGCCATTGGCGACAATGCTAAAGTCACTGTTTGAGGGAGGATCTAAAAATAGTTTTTTTTTTAAAAGCCCTTGAAACACGAGTGACTCCTCTATCCAACGCGACAACCGCACGTTACGTTAAACACAAAAGATAAAAATATAAAGTCGCGCATCACTTCAAGGAAAGAGAAACAAAGAAAATATTAAAGATAGTTTCCTTTGAAGCGTTAGGTTTATGTTAGTCCAAGCATGTTAGTGGAAATTATGTAATGATTCTGAAAGCCTATTGGCAAAAGGTGCCAAAAAGTGGTGTTTGTATTGCCATGTTTCCGGTGGCCTGGGAAGTCAACCACACAGTCAGAGACCGGTTGTCGGAGGTACAGCAGGCACCAACAAAAAGCGTTGGGAGGAAAGGTTTAGTAGAGGATTAGTTACATAGGGCAGAGCTATACTAGTTAATTTAGCATTTTTTGTTTGGTTTTAAATTGAAAGTTGTTAAGTTGTATGCTAACCAATTCAATCACCAATATTTTTGCTTTAAATAGTTTTTTAATTGGTAAGTTTTAGACCTTGACACCTCAATCATGTTCGAAAAACTGAGCGCCCGATATTGAATTCCAAGTTTTTTGGTCCTTTTAACGTTGGTAATAAAAAGAACCGATAATTTCGGTTCAAGAAATGGCTCTTTTAGTGCCTTTTCACTCTTCGATTTCTGATTATGTCCTCTTTATTGTATAATTTGTTCAATGATTCTGGGAGTAGCTACGATGGAAAATGCTTAAGGGTCATGACTCATAATGTTGGCTGAAGCTTTCTGAGTTAAATGCTGCTATTTTTAGTGAAATAAATAATTAGGGTTGCAAAAAATCGTGGAAATAAATAATGCGTGGCGAGCCGTCGTAAGAGCGATCGGCCCGTCCGGCTCCAGCGGGCGATCGACCATGTCCTCTCACTTGGCTGTCGTCTTCGATTGCGCGGGCTGCGGCTCGGGTGAACGGTGGTAGGTAGTTTAGTTTACCGTCATTATGCATATTTATCATAGACCAAGGTCACGCAAGATGGCGATGGTGTTCGTTTTCTGCCTTTATGCTGACAAAATGTCAGGATAAACGCGGTTTTTGAAGAATTTCAATTTATACTGACAAAAAATGCCAGTAATTCATTGAACACGTTGTTTTTGATGGGAAGACGTCCAGATCTCAATTTATACTCGCCATCCGTGAAAGTCAGCATAAAAGGTTTTATCCTTACATTTGTAAATTGCAATGAAATGAACTATATGTCATGGCCGGTCGTCAGATATTTCTCAGAAAACACTTTTCTCTCTTTCCCTTGCAAAATATGGAAGCAAATATGTAAGCATGAAGTGGTTTATGCGCAAAATTATGCTGACAAAATGTTAGGATAAGAGCGATTTTCGAAGAATTTCGAATTTATAAATGCCACAGATGCGCGTTTGAAGGGTTTTTGTGGTTCACCAAAATTTTCGTCGTCCCGATCAATCTTTTCAATTTATCTTGACTCGCTTGATGTCAGGATAAAAATGTCAGCATAAACGTGTCAGGATAAAAATGAAAAAAAAAACGGTGTCAGGATAAACCGGAAAAACGATTATGTGTGGAATGCACGATGATGTACTGTTTAGGCGGCGCAGAAGAAACAGGAGCTGAAGGAGTGGCAATGAACAGGGAATAAAATTCTACCACATGCCACCGCGCTTAGCAAATCGTTGGCTCTGCCGTATTTTATATAAAAGTTTTTGTATTTAACCCCTTTTTTCTGGAGAGGATGGTGGTCTGTGCTGTTTCAGCAGGATTTCAGCGGGAATCGACATTACGATTTACTGCGCAATCGAAGGTGAATAATGTTTTCAAGAGTGCTTCAAACAGGTAGTTCCATCTTTGGTGGCATCGCAATTAATGTACAGTGAAAGCCTTTCTTCCATTTTTTTTGTATTACATATACGAACGTTTATTACTTAAGCAATCAAATGTACAACCATTGCTATTTTGCCATAATATTTTGCTACTGTTAGGCCCGAAGCCACAGTGGATACCATACAAGGTTTGCTCACTCAGGAGTCGCAGCCTACAGTCTCAACGACGGCTGACGCGACGAGTCGATATGGTTGATCGTCCGCTGACGCTGGATGGGCCGATCGCCCTTATGGCGGTTCGCCAGGCATGGCTGACATTTGCGATTTTGTGCACCCCCAATCATTGCATAATCAAAAATGGCAGCATTCAACTCAGGAAGCTTTAACAAATCACATGGGATGCGACCCTTTAGCATTTTCCACGTAAGTATTTTTAGTCACCCTCAAACGGTGACTTAATCAGGGGTGCAGCTATAAAAAAGAAGTAGGGGGACGCTTCCATTCACCGGCATATGGATAGTGGTAGGGCAATGATTGGTCTCAGATCGGGTGAATAGGGCAATATTAAGGATAGAGTTATATGAAATATCACACCGGGATAACTCGCGCCGCTGCTTAGCGATAATACTGATTCAAATTGTTTTGATCGCGTTTTCATGAACATGATCGTAAATATAGACAGAAAATGCAAATTGTTTTGATCGCGTTTACCATGAAGACGATCGTAACTATGAGCGGAAAATGAAAAACCGATAGCTCTTTGCTCATTTGTAATACTTAGAAGTCATCATCAAACATTAATTTCACTCTGGTAATGACGAGAAGCCAAATATTTAATGAAGTGTGCCTATTCTTTTAGAAAGCCATTTTTATCTTACGGTAACAAAATATAAGTTTGATTATTGGATACAATGAAACTCACACCTGGAGCCCCTTAACGTTAATTTGTGACATATATTCTGTTTTGCATATTGTTTTGTTGCGATATCCATAAACGTTTGCCACTATAAACTGTTATCTAGAATGGTTCACCTTAGACAGTCAACTTCTCATGCGAACAATGAAAAATGGCCACCGACTAACGATGCTCTGTTCGGCAGCTGCTATCAGTGCACACGAGCTGTTTTCTATAGGCCAGCGCTAACGATATATGCTATCAGTGTAATCGTTAGGATAGTGCTTCTAGTAGCGAAAACTTCTCTGGTTAACACCAATAATTTTGTGATTTCATACTGATCTTGGCAAATTTGGAATATATCAGCAACTACACGGAAAAAATGCACCTTCCGGGAGTCACGATTCTCTGTTTGTGAATAAAATAAAGCCTTTGGTGTAACCTAATTCTCATAAGCAGTGTATTGTATTTCCATGACACCTTCATTCAGTGTATATTTTCTTTTTTCAGGGTCAACTGATGGAGAGTCATTTGACCCAAACAATGTTGACTCATATTTGAAGTCACTTAACCCGCGCCCCACGGGGGAGGGGGTGTTTGAACACCCCCCTCATGTTTTATCGAGATAACGAAAAAACGGCGGCGCGTAGCGCCGCCAAATTTGGCTAACGATTCACATTAATTCTTCCGGACATTTTGAGAAAAATTCAAGTTTCTTGTCAGTTCAGGTCACGGTTTCACCAGGTCAGGTCAAGTGACCCTACCTACAAAAAACGTTTGCGGTCGTGCCATGACTACAGTTCAAGGGATCGGATATTCAAACTTTTTAGATGGTACATAAGTCGCATAGTATTACAAAATTGTTGGTCTCGGTTTTTTGTATCGGGACCTAGGTCGGGTCATTTTGCATTCTCCCATTATAAGTCATGATAAATAATCAAATGCTTTCTTTGTCGACCGATATCAGTCCATTTCTTCTGAGATGCATGTTATCATTATATTATGTATGATCCAAGTGTAGGTTTTGCTCAGGGAACCATTACGGGGTCATCTGAAGTCATCCGAGGGTCACCAACACCTTTTTCGTCAATAACGTCTGGCCATAAGAGATCAGGGAACTTGGCGACTTACACCCAGTGTGTTTGTCTCGTCAAGAACATCTACTGATATGGCAACACTACCTTTTGGGTCACCACTTGACCTTGACCTTGAAGTCATTTTTTAAGTTGATTAAATATGATACATTTTACATATTTCAAGCGCCTTGACGAGAACCAAAACACGATGGCGTCGTAAATATGGCTTTAATTTTGTTAGGTAAGAAGTTATTTTCGATTTTTTTTTGCCACTATCAGCTTTATTGACTTTAATGCCTCTAGAGCCTAAACTATGACCTGAGGTCAATTTTTGAGGACATGGTGGATGAAATTTCTAAGCTAGCGATTGTCTTTTGAAACGTTTGTTTCTTTCTTTAGATAGCATGTTTTCCAGATTTTGGGTTTTCTGGAGGATGTCCGTAAAACTTAAATTCCTTCGATGACCTCTGGTGGACCTGAGTGTTTGAGCACGTGAGCGAAGATAAGTCTGATAGTAGTTTCGAATGTTTTGATAACGGTTCGAACAGTGTTCTTTTGTTGGTTCACGTGCCATGGGAGCCGAGGTTAGAAGAGGTGTTCAAACACCCCCCAGTCGGGCGAAGGAAATGCAGAGGCCCAGTGGGGCGCGGGTTAACCCTATATTCCCTGCGGGGGGCAGATTCTGCCCCTGGTAGTTTTTCGCCCCCTGCTTCTGAACCGTTACGTTTATCAGCTTGAAACTTTCGGACTTTTCCTAAATATAAATGACACGTGTTCTGTGAAAATTTTGAAAAAATCGGTTTGGCAGAAGCGGCTCCAGGGTCATGTTTTTGGAAGGTCGTTACGAATGCGGGTGTGCGGCGCATACTTCCTTCGTAGTTTTTTTTTCTGGCCGCCCGCAGGGAATAGGGTTAAAGAGTCTCGCATGCGAGTCATGATCAAATGATTCATTTGGAGTCACTTGCTTCCAACTTGCCGAGTCATTAAACCACAACCGGTTCATTTGACTTTTATCCAGTGTTGATTGACCCTGGTCAGTGTCGTTTGGGGAAGGTCAATGTAATTTGTTTGTTTTTTGCTGTAACTGGTTATATATGCAATATACCCTATACCCCTGGTTATATATGCAATATTTGAGATGCAAAATGATTGACTTCATTACATTCCGTGGTTGGATATTTTTTGTATACTTACGATAAAGGGGCGGTTATAGATATAGGTACTTTTGTCTAGTTTGGTTTCATGCCATGAAGAAGTGGGTTGATAGTAGTGGTGCCAATCGGTGCAAACTTTTTCGGAATTCCGAATTTGTCCAAACACCGATTTGGTTTCGGACGGACAAAAGCCTATTTCTTTGGACATTCTTCGGACATCCAATGCCCAGGGATGGCTTGTCATAAAAATCACTTAGTTACTTTTTATCAATAAATATTGTCCAGTATATAAATGGATATATGATGACTGGCTTTCGGATATTTTAGCTGTTATTTGACACAAATGCCTATATTTTTGTATATATTGGGAATGATACACTGGATGTTTCACATTCCGTATCATACATTTGTTCTGCATTCGGACAAATTTCGTACAAACAATGATCTTTGAACAGCTTCGGACGGACAGCTGACCATGGTCTTGGACATCGGTCGGACATTGGACAAATATTTTCTGAAACTGGCACCACTAGTTGATAGGCGTCTTGCAATGGTTAAACTATATAACTTTACTACTACAAATTATAATAAAGGGTTGAATACTGTTTGCGTATGTATCGGTTGAACTAAAATGTTATAAAGGAATTCAGCAATAAGTTCGACTTATACCCGAGGTGTGGTAAGACGCCACGCAGTTATTGTGCATGACACCTCGGTATAGGTGTAGGGCGTCATTTGACACCTCTTGTTGGACGTCGTCCAGCGTAACTGTATCATAACGTATCATAATATTTACATTTTGAAGTGTTTTTATACTTTGATGTATTATTACAAATGAATGAATGGCTATTTATTTTCATTTTCTGCTTCTGTTTATATATATAGCGATTTCGACGACTTTCGCTTTGGGACCTGAAATGTTGCGGTTTTGGCTATTGCGACCGCAGCGTCTCGTGACAACCTCTCCGCAACACAAAAGTAACATAGCAAGCATGGGCAGAAGTGGAGCGGGCATACTAGAAGCTTCAGTCCACCTGCACGTTAGGACAGACCGCAGACATGCATTAACGCAGAGCCACTGTGATAAAAAACCCAAACTTTCGCTTCAACACTACCCTTGGAAGCGTCTGACTAGTTTCTGAGCTGCTTTTTTAACGAAAAACGCCGCTGACCACACGTGCTGCAACGGTCATATGGCTTAAGGACCAGAACAGAAGCGCAGCTCCATGTATGTCGGAAAGGAAACTATAGATGGAATACACAACACCAGTTCGTTTCGCCTACGAGGTTCACAGTATAGTCGTTAACAGTTCACTCACTACAGATAATATTTTTTGTTTGATGATGTTTCGCACATGGAAACCTCAATTTCAGAAAACTGTTTGAAGAAACCCTGATTGAAACTGGCAGCAGTGTTTCTGCTTCTTTCTTCCTTGTCATATGTTTTACCGTCGCTTATAAAGCTACGCCACGGGAGGAACACTGCATCATACCCTCGAACAAGACGAAGACACTTAGGTGTACTTGAAAGCAAAAGCAAAAGGACACAACCAAGGAGAAGGCAGTTCGTTTTTGGTGCGTCCCCCAATGCGTCCCCATAATTATCTGAAAACTTTCAGTTTTCAGAAGTAGGGTGACGCGCGTCCCCCTACGTCCCCCCTCAATTACAGTCCTGGACTTCGTGCATTGTCGCCAATGGCGGCGATCGCCATTTGGTGCGCATTGCGTTTACAGCGTCACCCTGGTGGCGGAAATTTTGCTAACACACCCTAATTAATTATCATGATACTAGTAGGCCATAGAATACATATTTACGCGGAACAAACAGCATGTCAGTTCTTGGTTCAAATTCGTATTTTTCCTAATAATAATGAGAAATTAGATTGCTAAGAAGCACGTATACGTAACGTACTCATAACGTCATCGATTTTGTGAGGGATCGTGGCGCATACAAGACAGAACTTGCCCAAGTACCCGTTGAAAACGTGGGAAGATACAACGCTTTGAGAACCACCACAGTACTTGCTCTAAGTATTCGTCAACATAAGTAAAACAATGTAATCATATAATTCCGCTAAGACTATTGCTGATAATAACGTTTTATATATGATCAAAAAGCAAAATCACGATACATACCTGATAAATTTCATTTTTGCAATCACTGGAATCAGGTACTGAAACAGCACGTTCTTGTTTGACGAATGGTGTTCCTTTTCCGCCCCCACCACCTATAGGGCAAGGGGTGGTCGTGGGCATATTCTACACACGCTCCACCCTTCAAACAAACAAAATATATGTTTTTTTGTTTATCAAGCACTTTCCCCCAAGTCTTACGTCATCTGTGCGTCATAATCATGCGTCAAATCAGCCTAAAATCAGCCAATCAGCGACTGAAGTTACCTACATTCTAGTTCCCGACTTGCAGGACTAAATATGAATTAATTAAGAGGTTTCTATGAAGATGTTAAAGCTTTTCAAGTTATTTTTATCTAGTATGGAGAACCACTTGGCTATCACAACTGTAAACCCCATTGCACAAGGTGAACTGTTTCCTGTAAGTTGCTCGGCTTCATTAGTATCGATCCCCATTGCTTTTTCATTTATCAACACCGTGCACTGAAGAGGTGACACGCATTGGCCTTCTGGACGAAAATACACAATGGACTAGGACTAAGGACGAGAGTATCTGATTCGTGCAGCCCTCTTAAACCACCCCGATCACTTCATCATGATTGATGATCCTGCCGCTAAGTTGAGAAAAACTCATTTACTGTAAATACACGAACACCGCGGGAATTTATTTCACCATACGTGGATAGTTTAACGACATTGAATTCTCACATCCATCAGCCCGCAACATCATCACGAATATTGTCAGTGTCCGAAAGACCAATAGCGTCCTTCCAAGCAATATCAAGTGCGTCTTGGGTCGTCATATTTTCCATTTGTCTATCACACCACAGAACGCGCTGTACAGTCGCCATCGCTCTCGCAGTCGATCATGAGCCCCATCCGGCCCAGCTCTGCCGTCTCCGACAGCACGGTGTCCATTGCGGAAACACACGATTTACGAAGGGCATCATATTCACGTTTATCGGGACGCTTCAATACGCAGCGCTTCCATAAATCTACGAGCAAACTTCAATATCTGGCGGTGATCAATCTGATGAGATCCACAATGCGATGCCATGCGCTCGTCGGCGCTCACTCGAGCCTGTTCAGAGGCGATCAACGGTGAGATTCGAACAGCAGGTTTCAGCAGATACAAAACAGAACCANATCAATGGAATCAATGGCTCCATGCCGTTCTGAGTAGAATATCGACCATAGTTCTCACCGGGGGTTATTGTTGGCGCTGGGCATGGCGACACTTCGAGTCTTCTTCGGTCTGTTGCCTTGACCGCCAGAATTCATAGCGCTCGTACCTCGCTATGTGCCGTGCGTCTTTGAGCAGCGCCTGAGGGTTGCAAACGGTTATCAGTGCGGGCACGCTGCGTCACGCTGGGTACTCCCCGTCCCGTTGGGCGCCACTGACGTCATCGGGGCTCAAGGTGACTCATGTGGAAGACTTCTAATATCGTAACACTGATATCTTGATAAAAAAACAGTGATTCATGGGAGAGATAACGACAAATACCACAACACTGACATCCTGATAGAAAACAGAAGGGTTCGCCAGCCAGCACGGGGCGGACAGCGGTCGACAGTTGAGGCGTCGCCCCCATCAGCTATTACTACTCAAACACAGCTGTGTCCTTGCATGACCGAGAAAACAGACCAGAAATGTCAAATGATGTACATGCTACGACGAGATCGAGAACTTTTGCAGCCCATGGATCATCCACAACCGACGCGTGCACGCTGCACAGACGTCGTTCCGTCACCTCTCGCGGAGGAGATCTGTCCGTGCCGTCAGTGACCAGCCGCTCAGTGTCAGTATCTCGCTGAAGGGTCAGAGCGACGGCACACGCGATGTTCCCCACAAACCCGCACAGCACACCTGCTCGGTTCCCACCGCTCGCCTGCTGCCTATCACAGCCTCAGTCCACACACAGACGCCGACACAACCCCGCAGAATGGCCGGGTATCGCACCCGCTCGCACCCTCCGCGGTACTGAGATGACGCTCTCCACGCGCCTGGACGCCACTCTCTCTCTACCGGGCCAGAGTCCGCCCCCGTCCCTTATCCCCCGGGTCAACATACCCCCTCCCCCCCACCACCATCACCACCCCATTGAGCGCCACGGCCCACGCGGCACGGCGCTGTTCCAGTACTCCCACGATAAATATCCGGCAGCATTCTGATAGACATCATCCGATCCCCACAGAGGGGCTTATTGGCGCAAAATGCACAGAGTATCCGTGAGCATAACTCGTCATAATGTCAGCAGAATGCGTCCCAGTGTCGACAGGTGTCAAAACGACGAGGAATGTCGCACGGCCCTGGTCACGGCCGTGCCGACACCGAGTCGACCCCGATAACCCGTGTGCCATCACAACTGGAAACGATTGACGACCTACCGTTCTGGTTCCGTATCTCACGCAGACTGGTGGTGGTGGTGGTGGGGGGGGGGGGTATGTGCAGGCTCGGACGGGCCCTGGAGGCTCTTTGTTGCACTGTTATGTAACGTCTTTATGTCTTTAAGAGCTCGATCTCAGACAGATACGGCAGCGCGGCGTGGAAAGAACAACGGGGACGCTACCCCCCCCCCACACACACACACACATCCATCATACCCCGTACCCATGCCTCCAACACAAGCCGTGACAACCCCAACCAAGTGGGAGCAGGTGAGCGCTTCGACCTCCCCCCCCCCCCCTCCACAGCCACACCACCACCGTACAGCTGCAAAACACGCCGTGATTACACCAACCAAAGTGGGAGGCCAGGTGACGCTTCGACAGTTGTTCGATCTAAGTTTCAGGAATCATCTGCAAATGACATCACTTAACCGGACCGTCAAAATTTCCTCGGGTGGGGTAGGATAGGCTCGGTGGGTTAGGGATAGGCCTCGGTGGGGTAGGATAGGCCTCGGGTGGGGTAGGATAGGCCTCGGTGGGTAGGATAGGCCTCGGTGGGTTAGGATAGGCCTGGGTGGGGTAGGATATGCATCGGGTGGGGTAGGATAGGACGGGTGGGGTAGGGAATAGGCATCGGGTGGGTAGGATAGGCATCGGTGGGTAGGATAGGCTGCGGAGTGGGGTAGGATAGGCCTGGGTGGAGGATAGGCATTCGGGTGGGGTAGGATAGGCCATCGGTGGGGTAGGATAGGCCTCGATGTCACCGCGATAGACTAACTTCAAAGGGCTTAGGCAAATGAAGATTAAGCGAGGATCTGTAGCCGATATTCTGTTGACCGCATTGAATTTCTGTTTATTAGAAACTTTCTCTAGACACAAAGTAATGACTAGAAAGTGTTGTTATATGAGGAACTCTAATCCAGTTGTCTTATAATCAGCAACCATTCCGCAATGTAACTTGTTCAACTGGCGTGTCCTATGATCCTGGGTTCCCCTTGTGCATGCTGTCTCATCCTTAAGGCTGTCGGGCACGGTGGAACCCTTCCAGATGAGAGAACCAGGTGAGAGAATAGTGCATATCTTCTGATTCTGGATTTTACATGTTTTAGGTTTAAGGGTGCAATGACTGCTATGGGCCTGTTCCAGTCGCGCCTCTTTTCTCCTCTAAGTTGCTCCAACTACAACTGCTCTGTGTTAAATAATACGACTGGACCAAGTGGGAGCAGCTTTGAGGAGGTTAGAAGTGCAACTGGAACAGACCCTATGTTTATGTGTCTTCTGATTGCTTGTTTAGTCCTACCAAACTGCTTTTGTAAGTTACCTTCAAATTGTATTTTGCTGCACCCAACCAGGATTGCAACAAAAGAGGACACTTTCTATTGGCAGTGGAATTGCACAGATACAAAAAATGTAAAACATGACTGACTAGTGGCTTGTTGCTTTACTGATAGATCATGGGACTTCTGGAATTGTCATAAACTTAGCTTGGCAATATGACCCGCTGACATAATTGTGTGTACAATCATGAAGTAGCACAACTAAATTGTATACAATCATCCATACCTATGCATATGTTTTCCAGTCCCTTGGGCCTTCACTTGGGGCATAGGTATCGACTGGAACTCACCCCATACCTCGGGCATTGGGATTGGGTAACTTTTCAACTTTGCAATGGGTTAGCTACCAAAGGATTTGAGACATGGTCCCTAAAACAGGAGTAATCTTAACACTGTTTTAAGCTCACATAAAGACCAAGATCAAGCATAATTAGGCCCTTGTTCAGACACATCACAGAATCTATGGGGCTGGTAACTTCAAGCACCCTCAACCAAAACAGGATTTTCTCCTGAAGGTTGAGGTGCAGTGGGGCAGGGCACAGGAGCAGAAAGTGGAAATGATGTTAACAGCACAGACTACACACCACTAATGCATGGCACGGCACAGACTGGTTATTGACTCTGAATCAAATGGAATAATTCAATCAAAATCCCTTGTATACAAAAAAATACTATATTCACCACCAGGTATTTTTATTCATGAATCGTGATTGAATCAAAACCAGCATATAAACAAGATAAACCAGCAAAGAAACTGATTAAATCAACAGATTGTTCAAGGTTGGTTAAATATTGAATCAAATGTGAAATGATCAAAATATGTTTTGATTCTTTGAATCACAAAGAATCATTTCCCTAAACTGTAATCCATGAATCAAATGGTGATTTAATAATGTATGTTCCTAAATGAATAATGATTGAATTGTTGCAAAACATTGAATCAATTACAATTACATGTCTGACAGGGCATAACAAATGTTATCATATAATGTTAACTTTCCTCCACCAGCCCTAACTGCTTGCCAAGCAGTTGAGATGTGCTGTACGACTGTTGAAGATGGTGGAGGGTCAACAGATTTTAGCTGAGGCCTAATCCAATTGAGGGTGCTGGGACACCCCCTATGCTTTTGTGGGTGTGATGTGTTTCAAGATAATATACAGAAAAGGTTAAGTGAATACAGATATTAGTTCTATTTTGAATGATGCCAGTAGCAGCAAATGTCCCTCCTTAGTTATAAGTTAATCCCTATAATATACCTACAAATTGATAAAAATATCACATTTAGCAACTATGGATGTCTTCCTGATACATTTTGCACTATTTTACTCACCTGGTTTACTCACCTGGTTGGGTTCCTCGCTGGGGTTCGGTTAGGCAGTTTGCCAAACTTTGTTTACTCTCCAGTTGATGATAATTGACCTTAATACAAGTATAGACGGTGTTCATGGTGGCCCAGCTATCACATCACAGAAATTATTTATGCTGTAGGGTTATGTTTTGACTACGAGAGGGTCTAGGGGTCCAGAGGGCAACAGCTCTCCCCCCATAGGTCCATAGTGCAGTAAGCAGAGCATTCTAAACATGCGCCCCTGCAACCATAATCTATAATTTGGCGGATAAAAAATGGTGGTTGGGGTGGGGAGCAAATCTCAGTCTCACACAATTCTGAAAACTCATCGTATTTTGCTTTCTTGTGCATTGATAACTAATTAAACAAATTATTTGTAAAATTTGCTTAAATTGTATTCTATACCAGGAACTGTGTCAATTTTGTGCCAATTGGCAATGTCAGGTGTTTTTAAGAGCATGGCCACTCCCCCCCCCCCACATGGTCTCTCCCAGTGATTAGTGAACATAACAATCATATTTTACATTATAAGCTTAAAACAAATGGAGTAAGCTGTTAGCTGAGAGGCTTACACTCAATGTTCCAATGGAAATATTTCATGACATTTTCATCTCAAGCTCTATTGATTTACCATGTGAATTAAGGCAAAGCAAAATACACACAGATATTCACCAGCAGCAGAAAATTAATCAACTGACAGTGAGTGTCAAAAGGAAGCAATTCACTACCTACCAACTTAAATATAAGGATATAAAATAAAATGTGAATATCAGCACAACTCAAGCTCGTTGCGTGAGCTGTAAGGTGATCCATCGACAATGCTAGCGATGCATTTTGAGTCAATCTAATGTTCCAAGCCAAATTATCAGCCTATTATTCAACCAGACAAATACTTACCTAAAAAAGAAATAATTTTCCCGATAATCACGTAGCTTTCTGTCCGGTTGCCCCGCAGCACCAAGAAGACAGAGAACACAAGTCAAGGCGACACGGGAGGCAACAGAAAACGAGTACAATTACGGCGCATAGACGACATGTATAAGGCTACCATATGATGCACAGGGAATCATGTGCATTATTTTCCCCTAAAAGTGTATTTTCCTTTCTACGGAACCAACACAAGCAACCAACATCCCATCTCGGCTGACGTGCGTATATCTCGGCTGGGCCAGGTTATTTTATGACCGTGGGCCAGTTCAAGAGCTCTAAGCCCAAGGGCGTCCACACCTAAAAGACAACAGACTAGTCGCTAGTCGCACCACTTTTTTTGGACGTCCCATCCCATGTGCCGCCACTGTCTAGGTGCCGCCCTCGACGAGACGCCGTCCCATACTCCATACTCAGGTGCCGCCACTGACCAGATGTTACCCAAGTCAGGTGCCGTCTCTCAAAAGATGCCGCCCCTATAGCCAGGTGTCGCCCCTTCAGTCAGGGGTCACCCCTTCAGCCAGGTGCCCCCCCCCCCCTCCAGAAAGATACCGCCCTTCAGCCAGACGTGTTGCCCCTTCACAAAGTCAGGTGCCGCCCCTTACAGCCAGACTGCCGCTCCTTCAGCCAGGTACCGCTCCTTCAGCCAGGTACCGCTCCTTCAGCCAGGCGCCGATCCTTCAACCAGGTGCCGCCCCTTCAGCAGGTGCCGCCCCTCAGAAGATGCTGCCCCTTCAGCCGGGCGCCGCCACTTCAGCCAGGTGCCGCCCCCTCAGAAAGGTGCCGCCCCTTCATCCAGGTGCCTTCCCTTCAGAAGGGTGCCGCCAGAGGCGGATCCAGGGGGGATACAAAATGGGCAATTGCCCCCCCCCCTTTCCAAGGGAAATTTTAGGCCAAAACATTATTTGCACCCCCCCCCCCCCGAAGCTGAGTAAAGATACCCTTTTGTCTTTCCAAAATGTTTGTTTGCTGTTTTAGCAACATTTATTTAAAAAATACAATATGCACTGCGGCAAATTGCAATAAAGAAGTGAATAATCGACACGACGCAACGATTTCGTGATGACGTTTTTAATATCTACATTTTGTTTTAAGCAATATTTAAAAAACAGAATATGTATTCGAGAACCAAGTATGGACGATGCCTAAGCCGAATCCCAAAGTAATGTCATATTTGTGAATGTTGTATGGCTCCCTGAGTATGAAAGGTACGCATGGATGTCATGGCAGTTATTTGTCCATCAAACAAATACGGCCGACGCAATGGCAGATTAAAGTAAAAAGTTAACACCTACTTAAAATTAGCGTTCACGATCTATACACAATTGATCTGAGCGTTGCGCATCCATATTACGTGTCATCCGCGCTAAGTTTGATGTTTATTATGGCGTATTGTAGTACCTGGTTGCTCTAACGCATATGCCAGTACGCAGGTATGGATTTACTGCATCTCTTATGACGTGTATTGCTAGCTGACAGTTGACACTGTCCTGTCCTCCCATCCGTTCCGTATTTAACTATTTCCTTTCAGTACGAGCACGTTGTGGCGAACACAGTCATGACAACCTACAACTCCACAAGAATGCTTCTTACTCAAGGCTGCCGGAGTCGATTGGTTTTCAAGTGACTTCCGACTCCGACTCCGACCCTCCGGAGTCGACTCTTGTCATGAACAAGATACTGACTTTTATCAATTCCCGAAAATAGTTTTTTGGTTTATTAACATTTGGGGGCTGGGGAGCAAAAAAATTACAAAATTTTGGGTGTTCTTTTGAAAGGTCATTGCGGCCTTTCAAAAGTTAGATTGATTTGCATGCCCAAAACGTTTTAAGCTTAAATGTTACTGGTCTCAAAATATCAAATGGGCATGTACCAAAATGGAAAAAAAATCGTATGCGTATTCATGGGATGTAAAATATTTTTCTGACAGCGATATTGTGGTGCTGTTCGTGATTGCGGACGCAATTGTACGTCACATGTGAACATTATGTGCTGTAATTTTGAAAATGTAATATATTGCGTATAGGGGATCCAGGTAAACACCGTGGGGGCCCATGCGAGTTAACGCCTTTTATTCATCTTACTAATTTGAAGTTGCAACCTAATTTTGTTTTTTATTTTTAACGGAGGGTTATCGCCTCTCATTTTTATGTTCTTGAGTGCGCTCTAACCCAAATATGTTACAATCCATGTATGTATGATTGAAAACTACGAAGTAATTGCGCCTCACTATAAACAACCTTACCAAAACATTGAGAATGGCACTGCCTCCGCTGGGCCGATTAAAAAAATAAAAATAAGCACACAGAAACACGCGTAATTAAATTTCTTAAAAAGGTCACAAAGTTCCAAATCGCTAAGGTCTAACGGTTTAGAATCGAGAAGCAAACAACCAATAGGGGCAGGAATCTGCCCCCGCAAGGAATAGGGTTAATGGAAGATAAGGCAAGTTCAATAAATCGGATAGATATAGTATTACCTTAATTTTGTATTTTACAGTCCAAAATTACAAAGCTACCACCCACATGAATATTTAAACTATAAATAAATACTGAAGTTAGTGAATAAGACAACACTTCACTCGTATGAGTAGGATACATGCAACTTAAAACATTGTTTTACTTTTTTTAATCGAGATCGTTTCGTTAAAAAAATAGTTTGCAACCCTGACCCGATTAAGAACAGAACAGGGTTCCGCGCATCTGCCACTTGTCGGTGCACGGAGAGCTGTGACAAAAATATAACAGAGACGCCAAACGTCCTCAAATTCATTCCTACCTTTGAGTAAATAATTAACACTTTAAATTATATGTCCGTTTGATATCATCTTTAAAACTTGCGACATCATATTTCAGGTCGATTAAGCATTTGATATACTCTTATGTTAAGCGTTTTTTTTACATCTTACCGTTTGTGTTGTACATACATACCTATAGTTAAGAAAAGGCCTCTTCCAAAACAGGTTCTTTTCAGTCATCGGCTCTAGACGTCATGCTGTTCCAAACTATGTCTGTTTTAAATTGTGAGTTTTTGCAACAATTTTTTTGCATCAGAAGGCCATGTTTGCCCCCTCCCCCCAAACTGAGCGGCTGGGTTCGCCCCTTGGGTGCCGTTCTTGCCAGAATGCCACCCCCATGCTACGTGCTGCCCCCCCCCCGACCAAACAGCAGCTTCAGTTTCTTTGTGCGCGTGTCGACGCCTTCTGTCTAAGCCTTCATAGACCCCGATAACGCAAGGAAAGCTGTGTCAACTGAAATCCTCCCCCGGCCAAAGGCGGATTCAGAACGGGAGTTTAGGGAGGCCAAATTCCAAAAAGTCCCAGACAATTATGAAAACTCTCGAATTTCGCTTCCTTATGCACATTGCATTGATAGTTGATTGATAAGTATAAATCAAACTTTTAGTTTTCTTATTAACAGTTAACTTATATTTTCTTCTTTATCAGAAAATGTGTCAATTTTGCGCCGATTTAAATTTTCATACAGTTTTAAGTGGATAATTGAGGGTTTTCGGGGTGCTCGAGCACCCCCTGAGGCCTGAGCTTAAGGTGCACCCCCTCACTGTCAAAGGCACCCCTTTAGATTAAAAAGCAGCCTCAAACTAGTAGATCACTCCAAACACTTAAAACCTCATTAGTGAGGGCTGCCGCACAACTTTTTGCATGTTTCTTACCTCTATAAATATGGTCTGTCACAGTCCTAGCTTTCTCAGCGTCAGCTTTCAGGCAAATACCTAGATAGATACATACCTAAAGTAGGGGTGTACTATAAATGTACTTTTCCGAAAATGCAAAAAAAAATGTTCCATGGATCTTAAAAAGAGATTAGGTACATCAATTTTTGCTCTCCTTTCCCCAAAAAACTAACAAATCGAAACAAGTAAAAATGCAACGGCAGGACGCCACAAAGTGGTCGTTCGCCCCTCGATTTATTATCAATAACTTCCGATCCGTTTTAGCGACCGATCAAATTTGGTAGGCTGGCAAAACGATTCATTTGAAAGTTTTGACACCAGAAAAAGTTCCAGGTAAGGTCAATTCACCGAGTTATGACGTCACAACCAAAAGTCTGCACAACAGTTTTTGAGCTGATGGATGCTCTCGTGCTACTTTTATTCATTACTAGACGGGTGTTTGCGCTATGCGCAATAACCGCCAACCGCCAACGCCAAAAACCGCCAACGCCGCCCACCAACGCCGTCCGCAACTGACGCCCGCAACCGCCGCCCGCAACCGCCGCCCGCAACCGCCGCCCTCAAACGCCGCCCGCAAACACCGCCCGCAAACGCCGCCCGCAAACTCAGCCCAAAAACGCCACCCGCAAACGCCACCCGCAAGCGCCGCCCTCAAACGCCGCCCGCAAACGCCGCCTGCAAACTCCGCCCAAAAACGCCGCCGCAAACGTCGCCCACAACCGCCGCCCGCAACCGCCGCCCGCAAACGCCACCCGCAAATGCCGCCCGCAAACGATGCCCGCAAATGCCGCCCGCAAACGCCGCCCGCAAACTCCGCCCAAAAACGCCGCCCGCAAACGCCACCCGCAAGCGCCGCCCGCAAGCGCTGCCCGCAAGCGCCGCCCGAAACAGGCACGTAGCCAGGATTTCGTCCAGGAGAGAGGTCGGCGCCTCGAAAAGACACCCTTCCCAAGCGTTGAAAGGGCCAAACAAAACGGATAAAAAGGCACGTTACAAGGATGGAGAATGCAGTATGACAGGTATCGCATAGGCCATACCAAATTTGGAACCAGCGGCACCAATTTTGAATCAGCTATACCATCTTCGAGTATTTTTTAGGCTCAAGACCTGGAAGTTTGAAATAAATTGCGCCACGCAGCGGCGCGGAAATTTTTGATCTTATGCCCTGGATATGCATTATCATCAATGCGTCTTACTGCACTGCGTATGGTGCGGAACACTACAATTATGTTGGCGTGAGCATTTTTTTGTTGGGGGGTCAAAAATACATTTTTGCCCCCGCCCCCACCTCTTTCGATGGGGGAACCTGCCCCCCCCCCCTCGCCTTCACCGTGTCACTTATGTGAGTTGTGACGTGGCAGATGGTCCTGTTATGGATTTTACCCATCACCTGGAGAGATTGACTGCAGTGGACCGACATGCGACATGCCGGTCGACTGCAGTCGACGTCTCAGTCACGGGGGAGGGGCGCCCCCGCGCGTAGTGCGCACCCCCGCCAGTTAGATTCGGCCGCTGGCGAGCCGCGGACCACTGCAGTCGACGTCTGCTACGGTCAGCGGGCGGTGGGGATCAGGTACGGCTGCAGCGACTCTCGCAAGGGAACTGGATCTGTCGAGATTGATCACAGTGTTTGTTTCATTTAATTGTGCTCACTTTTAACCACAACGGGACACAGTGGAGTACGTGGACGCAGGATTACATTTTTAGGGGATCAGAGCCCTAAAAAATGGGGAAAAAACGGGCCCCACCTTGCGTGCGGGCTCCACCCGCACACAAATTTAACTCTGAACTAGATCAACGACATTGTCTACGGAATTCGCTGATTTTTTGTAGAACAAATGTGCAGTTTCAAGCAAAAATTCAAATAAAAGAAAATTAAACTGTATTGAATTTGGACTTAGTTGTGCACCTTTCCATCTGTACAATGGCCCCGCACATTTGACTATTGTAGCATGGAAACACTGCTAAATACAGCGCGCACCTGTCAATTAGGATATCTGTTTTCGTCGTAACGTTGATAGAGCATGGTCACAATGTTGCATTGCTTTTTGGAGGTAAACGCTACTATTCATGCATTATTACAAGGTGCCAAAGAGTAAATAATATTCAGTCTTTTTGGCAGGGGTAGGTCAGGGTGTTTCATCCTTTTTAAAGCAAAACGCGCCATTACAGATGTATGATATCGGTTCTGCTCCCATGACGTTCAGCATAGAGTGAGTCGGCCAGGGGTCGAGAAAGAGAAAGTGGTCACCAACGAAACTCTGGATCAAGGTGGTCACCGGCATTGACGGATGCAAAATGGGTGGCGATATATCGGGGATGTATGGCGATATATCGGGTGAACGGGTGGCGATATATGGCGATAAATCCTGTTGGCGATATAACGGGTGGCAATCAAAGCAATATCTTGCTAATTTAAGCTATCATTTTTGCTACCTCAGGTCCGCCAAAAATTTCGCCTTTCCAACTTGAAAATACTTTCCACGTCCCTGCTAATGTACGATACAAGTTACAATTGTCGAGAGTTGACAAAATCAGGTAAATGACAACACACAACTTAGTGAGAAGTGACTGCTGAACCGTACCATGCAGTATTTCCGTAGCAGGCGGCATGCATGTGTGATTAGTTCAGGCGCGATACATCGCTGATTTTTGCAACATACAGCATCACAACAAATATGGAGACGGTCTCGCGCGTGACTTAGGAAGGCATAACCAACGGATCCAGGGCCTGGTGTGGCAACCAGTTGCTGCATAGCTTTCTGGAAGCTGCGCACAAGCTTTCTTGAGTCTGGTCAAAATAAGAGAAGTACGGGGAACAGATCACGTCAAAAATTGCAAACGCCGTAATAACTAGAGGTGTTTTTTAGGTCTGCTACCCATTGTATTTGGTAGGCTAGCAGATACTAAAACAGAAATGGTCCCTAGGTACATCTCTAGCAGGCACGTAGCCAGGATTTCGTCCAGGCGGGGGGACGGTGCCTCGAAAAAAAATCCCGAGCGTTGAAAGCTCTCCTCTCCAAAAAATGGATATGACAAACTATACAGATTTCGGCCACTTTATTTTGTGATGTTATTTTTTTATTCAACCTATGATAAGCTGAATTGGACCATGACCCTCAGAGAGGCCCATGAACCAGGTACGTAGCCATAATTTGCCAATTTGGCATGTTAAGGGGCCTTTGTTAGCCGCCCTGGGCCCTTTTGGTCTATTCAGGGTCCCCTCCTATCTGCACAGAGAACCTTTGAACTTCCCAGAGGCCCTCTGGTCTGTCCAGGGGCCCTTCAGCCTGCTTAGAGACCCTTCTGAGCTGGCCAGGGGCTGCACCGGCTGATTTTTCACCCTGCCGACTTGCTCAGAGGCCTCTCCGACCTGCCCAGGGGTACCTCTGTGCTGGATATAGGCCCATTCGACGTAATCAGGGGCACTCTGACCTGCTCAGAGGCCCCAGGGGCCCTCTCAGTCTGTTCATGTGTCCATCTGATGTTGCACAGGGGCCATTTGGACTTCCCAAAAGGCTCTATGGTCTGTCCAGGGGCCCTCCACCCTCTAAGGTGGCCCTTCCGACCTGGTAAGGGACTGAGCTTTCTATTTTGTCGCTTTTTCAGCATGCTCAGAGGGCCCTTGGCCCTTCCACTTGCCCTGGGGCCCCTCCGTGCTGGCTAGGGGCCCATTCGGCATGCTCATGGGTCCTTCTGACCCACCCAGGGGCTCTTTCGGTCTGGTCATGTGTCCCTCTGACCTGTTCAGTGGCCCTTTCGGCTTGTCCAGGGACCCCTCTGGAATGTACAGGTGTCTGTTGAACGTCCAAGGGCCCTCTGTTCTTTGAAAGAGGACCCTGGTGCCCCTTAAAAACTCGGAAGTGCTCTAAACTCTTGAAAAAACACGCTTCGCATAGTCTTCCGACTCTTTAAGAGCCCATGATACCGCAATTCGCCTGTTCTCAGCGGCCCTTTTCGGCGCGCTGCGCCCCCTGGAGGCCCGGCGGGCCTCCAGGGGGGCCTTTGTCTACGTGACTGATCTCTTATGTGCCAAATAGCGAAACATTTTATTTCATCAGAGAAGTTGAGCATTACAATGTTATTTGGCTACGTCCATAGATGTTTGAGATGCTTATGCGCAAATTGTAATAAAGATAAGAACAGCGTTTACACAGGACATTATATTCTTTAGGCATGAATAATTAATTATCTCTTCGGAAATTAAGGCAATTTTATCAAGTGGGCCAAACTATTGATTTTTTCCTGTCTAACCTTACAGATTCCTGTCCTCTACACGTTTAAAAGTCCCAGTTTTTGGACGTCAAAGTTCCGTATAAACTACGCTAGACTATGTTCGCAAACGGAATAAGAACTAACCTTAGAGGCTCTCGGGGGTGGGGGGTTGCCACCCCTTTGTTTTGTTTCGCTATAAGCAGAAGACGCATAAAGATATCGACTTGAACCTTGCAGCAAATTTGACATGAAAAGCTAAGTTACTTTTTGGCAAACAATTGGGTCTCGGCCAGGTCAGGTCAGGTCAAATGACATGACCTTGACCATCAAATAACTTCTGGGTAGGACCAGCGGCACAGTGGTTAATTGAGCAGCATGGAACTCATGGCACATCATGAGGTTATTAGGGACTACAAAGCTCGGATTTTATACATCGATGAACTAGGGTCTAGTTAAAATCATGACCTTTTCAATGTAACCCTATGGGGAAAAAACGCAAATCTCTCGGGTGTAAAGATGTAAATTTAGTTCATGTTCTGAACCCCTGAACGTAACACGGGCCCCTACCTTGACTAGGGCCCGCCTCACTCATCAAAAAAATTATACAAGGGACCGGGCCTTGGTCACTGGTTCCCGAGCCGCTCGCTTCTGACCTGGTTGCCTCGTCCGCCTGGAACGGACCACATGATTTCACGCCCTGCCAGCATCGGCCTGAGCAAGGACTTCGTGGACCCGTATATAACTGAATAGAAAGGAGGCCCGTATCCGATAAACATTATAGGACGGAAACAACTGATGAGTGACCGGCCCTCTTCCTAGACCAAACCCACATGCCACCCCTAGCCAAGCACTATTTTACCCTGCCTCGCATCGGGCGTGACTCTCAGTCCGGGGTCCCCTTACAGAATACGGCCCGTATCCTAATCAACACACATACAAGGATCGGACTCATCTGATGTGACCGGAGCCCTATCTGGCCAAACCCATGCCACGCTTTGCCATCACCGGACCCCCCCCCCCCTCCCCCGCGCGCTTGATTTGAGACCTCGATCGGTTCCTGATTAAGACCGAAATCTCACTGAACCCGAAACCGGGCCCGTCATTACAAGATGTAGAGCAAGGACGGACAAACCACGATCACTGAACAGTGCCTACCAACATGTACGCCTTGTACCACTACCGAGCACCCTGCAATAGACCCACAGATCAGGCGTTAGTCAGGATGGGCGAGCTCTTTGCCATGTGTTAATTAGTGAGTTGTCAGTAATACGTGGTCCTTTGGTTGAGAGCCCCTCATCAAACAATTTACGAGGAGGCATGCTGACCCTTTTTAACCCCCCCCCCCCTCCCCTTCCCCTGCGTGCGCCCCTGCTGCGCCCCTGCTCCCTGCTGCGTGCGATGTTGCGCGCCCATTTACAGAAAGGTCTTGTCCCAATTCTACCAGAGCTATGGCAGTGTGCGGGAGCCCACCATTTAACACACGACATTCCCTCAGGAAAGCGGTCTGAAGAGCGGACTATTATTTGCTTTATTAATAATGTTTTTGTTATACTATAATATTTGTGTTGTGATGTTTCCCTTACGTCGGTTCGCGAGTATGTGTGCGTTGTGATGCGATGTTGAAAATACGATGCTGTGACGCATAAATAGCTGAGTAGTTCCTTTTCCAGACAATAGATGTCTCTGAAGAAGAGTGGGTTTTTATTGGACTTTTTTGCAACAGTTCAATAATTATTCATTTTTGAATCTGAATGATGCAATGACCGTTCAATTCACGGATACAAATCTTATAACGTTTTTTTTTTCATTTAAAGAATCAAATCGAATACTTTAAACGATTCACGTTTGATCAAACATTTACATATATGTAGTGAGTTTATAAGAATAAATAAGAATGAAACATACATGAAAGTATATGATTACTAAAATATTGTTATGGTAATACAATTTCAGTATACTATAAAATATAAACGAATGTAGCCACTGAGCTGGGACTGCATGTATTTGCACAATTTGCCAGTGTACTTAAATAATCGTTAAATCGAAATATTAACTTTGTATTTGTAATAACAATTTCTGATGCTTCCGTAATGGTATAACAATGATGTTATTTGAATTCAAAAATGTAATCAAATTATTCCTAATTAAACATTGTAAGTTTGGAAAATAACATTGGAAATACCTAATGTGCTTCATGAAGATCATGCTTCCTTACGTCCTATATGTTAACAAGTCATAGAGCCAAAAATGAAGCATGTGCGCCAAGAAGCATGACAACGTCCCTGATTGGTCAATGAAACAAACTGCCGACACTGAATTGGTCGCCGTGCAAGTCCATCGATGAGCTTCCGATTTATTTTCCTTTTGTAATGTTAATTACATTTTGGGAAAAAATGATTTTTTGTCATGATTATATAAAGCATACATAATTTTACACTGTTATATACAGCCAGAGACAAAACTACACGTAACTCCTAATGTAGAAAATAAATTAACCAATTTTCACAAATTGATGGTCGTAACCACTAACTAGGCCTTCGTAAAAATGCATCGGTTGACTGCTAATTTAATTACCTTTTAATATAGTGGCTGCTAATTGTAGAGGATCGGCGGTCATACAATCACAAGAATAACGCATTATATTTTCCACTCCATTGCGTAAAAAAGCAATGTGGGAAAAGCCTGCAGTTTGATGAGGACCAAAAGTACTTGCAAGTACCGGTCGTTAAAGGGATCATAAGGGGTTTTCCCAGAAAAGATGAGTTACATAGTAAAACGTGCTTATAAAGGTGTAATAGGACCACGGTCGCCACATTTTCTGTAAATTACCTCTTCGGCACGTGAGGATCTTTCAAAGTGTGCAGTGATGCCACCGCGTCTTTCTGCAGTGACAGTCATCTAAGGCGGTGACAGTCATTTATTTTATGCCAATACAAAAACACCTCACTTATGGGCATATTTCTGGTAAAATAGGCAGTGTTTGAAGAAAGTAAATCTGTTTTGTTCTCACGAGAGTAGCAGTTACTTTTTTCCCATAAAATTCGATGTTTTTCATGATTTGTCATGTCAAAATTCAAACACGACACCACCAAACTGTCAACGCCACAGGCCAAGGACAAGAGAGATTAGAAAACTAGAGGATAACTAGACAAACTGATAATGCGTGTTTGATTACCTTGGATCGGGTTAGCAGCAGGCAGCTTGCTTCTCAGTTCGTAACCCCTATTTTGTCTCAGCCGCGCACATTATTGCACCATCAAATTTGTATAACATTAAAAGATAAAAGTGGTGGACAGTAATGCCTATCAAGTACCGGTTATCTGATACAAGTCTCGAAAAATGCCAAAGTTTTAACGCTGATAAATACTGAAATATTGAACTAAACTAGTAAAGCATGCATGGCATGAAGCAGACGGAGCGAGCTATTTCATTTGTGTCCGGCAACTGATAAGCAAAAGCATTGTTGTTTGTTGCAATAGTAAAACAACACTTACCTGCACATTCTGTGGCATTTAGTTATTTTTATTCTTTTCATCTGTGAGGTGAATCCAAAGTCCAAAGCTTCGTGTTATAACCTCATTCGGCTGGTATTGGTATTTGGGTTTATTATATGGATGATGACGAGCGTTCTGTTGTCTGTGTCAAATATCTTTCACGCCAGCCCTTATTACATGTTGTTATTTTACGATAACGGATATATATTCTCAGTGATATACTTTTTCAATACAATCGGAGTGCAAGTGAAACGGGGTTATTACCTGAATACCCCACGCTCGTCAAGCTAGCTCAAGCAGAGTCAAGGAGGGGGCTGGGCCAATGAAGACGCGATTTTGCCCATCTGTAAGACTACGTTCGTTAGACCGCTTCGCGGTCTCACTCACTCCGTCTGAATAAGCATTGAGATCCCTTTTATAAGTCTTAAACGTGTTTTAAGTTCATACAAACGCAAAAGAGTGCATTTCCTTTCAGGACGGAAACCCGTATAATCCTTTAAGTGTGAAACGCCATTAACTTTAACTTGAAATATCTTCCGGTACGAAAGTTTGTATGCAAAATTAGATGAATTTACAATACATTTTATTATTTTTTGTCGATTTGAAGTAACAATTATATTGTTGTGGGGAAAAATTGAATTTGTATATTTAAGAATTGTTTAATCGTTCGATTCATTCAGCATTCATTTTATGCCGGTTTTAATTCAATCATGATTCATGAATCAAAAGATCTGGTGGTGATTTTGTTATTAAAGAAATTTTGGTTGAACGATTCCAGTCGATTCATTCAGTGTCGTAACAAATAACCAGCTTGCACTGCACAGTGGGGCCTTTTCCCGATTAGCCAGAATTAATAAATGACGGCCAAGCTGTCATCCGCAGTAAAACCAGCTGCGGCATATCATAAGAGGAATCAATTTCACATGTTTTGGGAGAGAAAAAAAAATAGGGGGTTTGAAAATGGGACACCGCCTCTGCTGAGACGATTTTTTCAAAATTTTGGCACAACACGCGCAATTCAGTTTTAGGATAAATCACAAAATTTCAAGACGCTAGGCGTAACGGTTTAGAAGCAGCAAGCGACAAACCAACGGAGTTCGGCCCCGCATGGAATAGGCTTAACCTGGCCTGTATTGACCTCACATAACCTCATCATCAAATGGGCTGTACCAATCAAAGGAATAGTCAAATAGTCTGATAATAGTCTGAGTCAAATAGTCTGATCAAACGCAAGAATGGGGTCAACAGCAAGGAGCGGTCAGACATGGAGGACATCCTAAAGGCCCTCCAATCTGCGACAAAGAAGGATCGACTTGCCCCAGTTCTACACTCTGGGATTTGGGAACATTCCACCTGTTTCCCCTGACGCAGGGGGAACATTTGGGCTGCTACTCGGCCATTCCATGCCATGCAACAGGGAGATGTGCCAAGTTGAAAGAGGCTGTACGACATTGGCTGCAGTACAAAGTTGGTATCAATCAACTCCAGCTACCGCCAACTGGGCACAGGGGCGGTAACGAGTCGAACACGCAACCTTCAGCCCTCAAGGTGGCACCTCCTGGCAACCCGAGGGCACCCCAGCCAGTGATGCAGCCTGCCCGCCAGCCTGGTGTGATGCATCAGGGTCTGCATGGTGCTACTGATGGGAGTTCACTACGGCTGGTGAAGCGGCTGGGCGCAGCCGCTTCACCAGCCTCAGAAATCTGGCCAGCCGCAGCAGTACAGGGACAGTGAGAACTTTACAACAGCATACAGAACCACCAGGAATGGGAGAAAGATGAAGGAAGTGAAGGGTTGTCAAACAGCTTGAAAGGTGTTGCGGCACCTCCTCGTATAGCACATCTATTTGTGGGCAGACTTAACATTGACACAGCATGCGATGCTGTCACCTTGCACGTGGATTCAATCTTTGGAGAGGCAGGTAAGGGCTAAGGCCACAGCCGTGGAAATACCTCACTGCGCAGCAAAATATGGTTATAAGGGATTTAACATCACCATACCTGTAGAGGCACTGGGCTCAGTGATGCAGGCAGACAAATGGCCTGCTCAATGCTCATGTGTCCGTCAATAAATATTATCCGCCAAAGGTGGGGCAAGGTGCTATGCAGCACAGTCGACTTTCCCGCAGTGCTAGTGTTAGTGACATGTGAGTTGGGTAGGCAGTCTTTCTTGTATCATGACTCTCCTTTATCCCATGCTTCAAATTTGCTCTTTTAATTGCCATTCCTTGAAGAATGCTCAGTCTGAAATTCACACACTTTGTGACAGAAACGACATAGTTTTTTACAAGAGACATGGCTAGCAAAGTTTGAGTTGTCATTCCTAAATAGTATTCACAGTCAATTTCGTGGACTAGGTATTTCTGCATTTGACTCCTCTAGCGGCTTGTTGTATTCCTGGTTGGAATCAGAGTGTGAGACTGAAACACGAACTGGCACGTGCAGCATTTCTGCAGTGGAGAATTTGTGGCTCGCCTAAGGAGGGTCATGCATCCTTTCAAATGAGACAAACACGTCTTTCATTTAAGTACTCTCTAAGAAAGCTAAAGAAGGATCGTGCCAGGGAGAAGGCCAACAAACTGGCCTCCTCACTTCTCAACCAGTATCCTACCTGCTTTTGGTCCCTCATCAAGCGTGATCTGGGTGGAGGTCTCTCCGCCACACATGCCACATTTTTTTTCTTCATCGGGGTGAACTTTACGTTATTTTCCCGGAGATAGATGCCGGAGAGGGGGCGAGGAGGGGCCTGGGGTTGGACCCCCCCATGGGACCCCCTCCACTCGGAGGCAGGGGATTTGATCCGGGAGCCTAACCCCGGAACCGGCACCCCGGGAATAGAACCCGGGGCCTGCTGCGTGGCAGTCCGAGGACATACCACGGAGCTACCGGCTCCCCCACATTTGTTCTGAAAGAGACTGTGAATTATTTTACGAAGCGAGGTAGCCCTGTGTATGCATGTTTCCTGGATGCCAGCAAGGCATTTGATAGGGTCTGTCACTCTAAGTTACTTAAAATCCTGCTTAGCGGGCGGGTACTCCCATGGACATACATTAACTTCTCATGAGGTGGTTACCAAACCCAAACCATGGGCAGTGAACATGGTCACATGCTGAGTCTGACCCCTTTACCAAGTACAGAACGGTGTGAGACAAGGGAGGCAGCCTGTCACCTCTGCGTTCAGTGTGTACATAGATGGTCTCATGTGGTGACCTCGTCAGTCAGGCCCATAGCATTAGGGCCGGGGGCAGGGGGCAAATGCCCCCCCCCCCCCCAACATTTTCGGATATAACATTTGCGCCTATGGACGTTGTATGAAAGAATTGACTTCAAAATTGCTTATTGCCCCCCCCCCCCCCCCAACTCAAATGAGTTCCTCGCCCCTGGTCAGGCCTTGGCTGTCATGTAGGTCTTGTGCTGCTGAACGCCATTGCATATGCTGCTTCATTGTCCTCCTGTCTCCACAGACAGGCTGGAAAAGTTGTTAAGAAATGTTAGCATTTGCGTTTGTCACTGACATCAATTTTAATTGTTAGAAATCTGTATGTATGTTTTTATACCCCCAACAGCCCTATCTGGAGCCAAGCATCTGGGTTGAGTTAAGCCACTGGAGTATTCAACTAAATTAGACAGCCCATGTTATGGGTCAAAGGAGTTTAAGTTACCTAGGGCATATGGTGATCTGTAACCTCAGTGACGGTGCTGATATGCGCAGGGTAAAACGTTCTTTATACTATGGTGAGAACATGATCTGTGCAAGAGTAGGCTACGCTGACAAGAGCATTTTAGTACAAATGTTTAAATCATACTGTTCCAGTATGTATGGCTGTGAGTTGTGGAACTTCTTTGTGGACAAGACCTTAAGGAGTCTGCGTTACACTAGAGACGCTCGAGGACTTTTTAGGTGCTATGGAGGACCGTACAGCGCTAATTCTGTCTCTGCAGAGGCCACACTTTGGAGACGCTTTTCCAAATGAAAAAGGTCTCATTGTTCGCATTAAGAAGACATTTTATCTTCCGCTGAGAATGTATCAGGTAAGCGTACTTCATTTCAATGATCTTTTTTGAGACCATGCAGATCGCGGAGATCTCCACAATTCACATAAATTGTCTCAGTTCTCATTGCGAGACACTTTATATTCGCTGAGAATGTATCAGTGTTACGTAACATTCTCAATCAACCTATTTTGAGACCATGTAGATCGCGAGCATTCTCCACCGAAACAATTTAGTTCACATAAATGATCTCAGGTTCTCATTATGAAGACACTTTATCTTCGCTGAAAATGTATCAATATTCGTAACATTGTCAAATAATTTCTTTACTTTTGGTTTATGGAGTGACCTCTTCGGTTTTGACGAATCATTGCACAGTCATGGGTTAAAGGAGAAGGGGTAAAGTGGGACATATTAGCTGCTGACAGGGCAACCGCCTCATGAACAGGCGCACAATCTCAGGAAGTAACTGTGAGGAGTGCCCACACAATGCCGGTAGCCTCCAAAAATTGTAACAGCTCGAGAGCCGTCCCTTGCCCGGTGGCCAGCAGCCTATTAACCCGAGTGAACGATAATTAATAAAGAAAAAAAATCGAATGAAGTGAGACGGAACAAAGAGTGATAAGAAAGACGAGTGAATGTAAGTAAAGATGATGAGTGATTCTTGAGCAGCGTGCACGGCATCATGAATTCAATAGTCAAAGCGATATAAACGAACAACGGCCGATTAAAAAACATAAAACATTGACGCGCGCGGGAGTGATGACACACGCCATCTAGCGGCATAAGCGGGACACTTGGCCTTTCGGTGGGAGCCGCTTGAAGTGGTTCACAGCCACTAATCCACGCAATAGTGGCTCTTCCTTGCCTTTCGTCAGATCTTAAACTACATTGTCCGCCCCTGTAGCTCAGTCGGGAGAGCGCTGGGCTTATGACCTATCCCGGTAGTGGCAGCCCGGGTTCGAGTCGCTTCGGCGCTCGCTATTTGCTCCTGACTGGGATGGCCTTGCGGCCAGTGTGGCTCAGCCAAGTTTCGCCACTGAAAGGTCAGGTGACGTCAGGAGCGGCGACGTGTCCAGTATGTCGGGCACGTAAAAACTTTCGTTCTGAACTGCGACCAACAGGAATGTACCGATCGGGTTGGTGGGTCAGGGCCACGCAACAAGCCTGCTTATAGTGGGTCCTGCGCTTCGGAAATCCATCCATACAAAACATTCGGACTAAATTTATAAAAAAGAAAGAAAAAAAATTGTGTAACACATGCAGACATTAGACATATACGCATTTAAAATTAGCATGATAAAAGTGGACAGAGACCAATGACAAATGTGATGGTAACCATGGATCGCTCTTCACTCGCAGTGTCAAAGTCTCAGAATCGAATTAAAACATGGTGGATTTTCTAAAAATACAGACCAAATTCCATTGGTATCACGGTTACAAAATAGAATTCCGAAAAACATTGCTCCGGACTTTATTGCGGGGTAAATCGGAAAATTTCACCACTATGCATGTTGCCGGTGGTGTTACCTAAGTATTTGGTGGTTATGTCATTTGGACTAAACCTGACCCGTTGCAAGTCACAGCGGCAGCGCCACCTGCCGAAGCCTATTTGGCGGCCACCTGATGGCTTGAGTTCAACGTCACATACGACTTTGCTTGCTACATGGTCTCAACAGGAGACCATGTAGAGATTCTCAAGGTTCTCAACAGCTGACAGCAAAAGGGCCGGCCGGTTCAATCCTTCGGTTCGGGGAAATTTTGAGAATGTGGGGAGAAAATTGAAATCTGTAGACTGCCTGATAGTCTCGTAGACCAAATACCAACATCGATATAATGTATACTTCTCAGGCAAGACATCCACTGAAAAGTCTCGAAATGGAGACGTGCAGACTTCTCATGAACTTCTCAGACTTCTCATGGAAGATAATTTAGCTTAAGTTCTAAAAAGTGTTTCTGAGTGTAGCTTATCACTCTAGTTTAAAGAAGCTTGTCAAGATGCCACGTTGGACAAGAAATCACGACTTGTGTCTTGCCATGGAGCTCCTCCCTTGTCCCATGCATGTAACCAGCAGGCAGTTGTCATTATGGACTCAGGGGTGTGGTTTCCTATCTCTTTGTGGGTGCCTGAGCACCCACAAAGTTGAATTGAGCACCCACAAACCCTCTGAGCACCCACAATAATAAATCAACAGTATGTTAAATATATATTAAGTTTTCAGCTATTTTTTGATAAAATACCCTAAGCAGCCCGAGCAATAACATATAAATATCAATATTCCATATTTTACTGAACCATGTTCATGATTTGATTTAAAATATAATATCATAACTTATTGTAAGACATATTATCATAAAAATGAGTCACAATCAAAACACATAATTTGTTTAGCTATTGCCAATCAGCATTGAAGCATTCATTGGAATAAAATCGTCGCAAAGCATGCTATGGTATCAAATATTACCTACTGGTAAGTGGTAGGTTCTAGTAGCAAGCTATTAAATGCATAATATTAATAATAATAAAATATGCAAATATATTATTAGACACTAGAGATGTCTGAAAATCCAGGATATTCAATATTACCTAATTAGTTAAGCCATAGGTGCTATCTAACTTGACATGATATCTTGTTTAAAGACAAGCCATAATGCCAGGGTGGTTAAAAAACGTTCGGTTGACACCCTATCAAATTGGCCGAAAACAAAAGTGGCCCCGTGACCCGTTGACCTGAAGGGCATTAACTTTTAATTTGATCTCACGGTGGCGGTCAGGCGCGGATCCAGGATTTTGGTCAGGGGCGGGTGGCGTCACATACAAAAAGTTGCGTCCTCCGGGCGCGCCCGCGCGACCCGGCTCAGGGGAGGAGGCGTCGCTCTAGCGCCCCCTAGATCCGCACCTGGCGGTTATTGAAATGCGATAGAAGTAATTTCGTTACTGACATTTTCGTCGGTTTTGTCGCTGATCAAGTGACCGTATCGATGAAAAATGAAAAAAATGTTGTCTTTTCAAGAAAAGGTAAAATAAATTATGTTGCTCGTGGTTTTGCGCTGGCGCGAATCCAGGATTTTGGTCCAGGAGACGCTACATACAAAAAGCTGAGCCCTCCGGGCGCGACCCAGCTCAGTGGGCGGGGAGAGCGCCCTAGCGCCCCTGGATCCGCGCCTGTTGGGTATGGTATGTAACTACCCAGTGGTGTACGAACCAATGGTGGCGGATTGTATTTTCGGATGGGAGGACAAAGCAATCCGAAGGGGCCCCCAAGGAGCGTCGGTTAGGCCTGAGGGTTCCCTCTAGTGGATCCAGGGGCGGCAGGGGCTTTAGCCTCCCAAATCGCCTAAAATGGTCAAAAAAAAATATCACGTGTTTTTTTTTAAACACATATTCCAATGTAGAAGGAAATACGATAAACGTTTACAAGGGCACGTTTGTTTTAAACCGTTCAATAAGGTACAAGGAAGCCAAATCCTTACCAGTTTTCCCAATCGTAAAACTTTTTTTGAAATTTAGCCCCCTCCAATCGCCTGCAGCCCCACGTTCTGATCCGCCCAGTGACTGGGTCAACCCTTCACTAAAAATAGCAATTGCAGCGACGATGATGCACCCAGGCCAAACATATCAACTTGGGCACTGATCGGGCACAATGGTTTAATCCCATTGTGCCCGATCAGTGCCCAAGTTAATTGGTGGCTGGGACAGTGCAAATCACGAAAATTCTGTATTCTGTTCAAACCGTCAACAGGCGGACCCAATTATGGACGGAGTCATGTAGCATTTCCTAATTACTTAATACATATAAATACAAATACCACAGTCGATAATACACAGTTCATGATATAAAAACGAGAACATCAAAATTAATCACATTGCAGCCACAAAATACATTCGCCTGCTTTTAAAAAGCTAGCTTTTGCCCCTAACAAATCAGTGGAAGTGCAGCCTTCTCACAAAGCTGGTTCACGGACCGTGGCAAGCGACCTCACAAAATACATCCCCCGTATTCCCTTAATGTTGTATACCCTGGCCACTGGAGACATGCGAGTCACCGACGCGATCGTTGGTTCTTGTTGCACAGCCACGAAAACATTCCAAGAATCTTCGCACAATCAATCCGACCCGAATAACACATGTACAGGTTAGTGTCCAGGTCATTAAAGCACAAGTTCGCTGATCAATGCGTAAACGGTCAAAATGAAGCAGCAAACAGCATAGTAAGAGACACGAAGGGCTGCTGAGTGGATGGCAGCCACATGAGAACTTGTGCTGGATTCGTCCAGTCTCAAAATATGAGTTTTTCTGCGCCACCCCATATCACACTACCAAAAGCTTCAATGACTGAACGAATGATGGGCATTGAAACCGCTACGATCGGGCCGGCTGAAAAAACCGGCGGCGGCTGCAGGGGCTTCGATAGGTCGTGAAGGGACGCGCACAGTACAATGCCCAGGGCACGGTCGCTTCCCAAACCGTGCTCCAATAGTGGGCGGCACATACCAATCCTCGAGTCGAACAGGATGCCTAAATCACTAATGGTCATGGATCATTTAATGACCTAAATCACTTATCATTATGACTTGTCCCTCCCCCTCCCAAAGGAGCATAGTAGGGCACCTTAATTATTTGACGCACCACTAATCATTTTGATAAACCACACCCCCTGTTCTGGGGGACTAAAAAGTACCAACCTACTATTGTGAGTGCTCTTCTTGCTAGGATTTAAGGACATCATGGTATGCTAGCTGATATCTCACTTGCAGAATACCGCCGCAAAACACCAACCCCGTGCCTGCATATGCAATACCCCCCGAATGAGCGCTTTGTTCACGAGCGGAACCAGCAACCACGTGACATTGGGTAGTCCGACTAGCCTCTGGTCTCGCAACGCAACTTGTTCAGTTCCCTATGTGGTTTGAACAATGTACAGTTTGCTTATAGTATCAATGTTTTTTCTCTCTCTTAGTGTGTGTGTGTGTGTGCGTGGGTATGCGTATGTATAGGTGTGTGTGTGTGTGTGTGTGTGTGTGTGTGTGTGTGTGTGTGTGTGTGTGTGTATATGTTTACATCTGTGTGTATGTAACCTACCAAGATATGTACCTTTTATTTTGGGCGAAATAAACGATTATTATTATTATTATTATTATCTAAAAAGGGACGGGTTGGGCGCAGTTTCTGGGTTGGGACAGCATCAGAACATTCTGGCGACTACGCTGGCATGTGTCTCGAAGCGTCATCCGCCGTCAAACTTTATATAAATTAAGTTATATTTACATATTACATGTTATTTACATGCGCTTCCGTCAACAAACTTCAGGTTCGATCGCACTTTACATATGCTTATTGAGATTAACAGAGTAAATCAATGCCATATTCTAATAATTAAGATATTTTTGGTTCCGGGCGCTGGAGTTTGAAAGAAAAATCTCAATCTTCACATTTGTCATGACGGCAGGCTACGGGGCGAAAGGCCCCACTATGCTCTGGAGAACCACCTGATGCAGGCTGGGCTGCACCGTTCAGCAGTTCCTATTCCAGCCGATAGATGGCTCTAAGGGAAACACGCCTGATGCACGCTGTGCCGCATAGCTCACCAATGAACAACCCCACTTAGCAGTACATAACGTTGTCACAACGTTATGGCAACGTTGACAACGTCATGACAACGTTCATACGACGTAATTACGTCGTGAAAACGTTGTCACGACGTCGTGAAAGTAATGTGTGCTACTAGGGAAGTTTTGCCTAGCAAAACCATATATTCGCTTGACCATATATTTTTTAGAAACTTGTAATGCAATTTTGCTATGGAAAAGACGATAGTTATGATCATTTGTATCAAAACGCTACACAAATGCTATACAAAATGAAAAAAAAATGTAAAAGCACTTGCCTCATATTGGTTAGAATTGCGTGACGTTACACATGATGGCACGGTAGCCCGACGAATGTCATTATTGTGGGAGCGGCTGCTTTGTTTTCGGCTGTCGGTGATTGAGAAAGTATTTAGAGTAGTTCGTAGTAGGACTGACAAGAGGAATGATGACGATAAGACCGACGATGATGACGATAACGATTATATTATTGTTTTGTTCTGAAATACAAAAAAATGCATCAAATTCAGTTTCACTGGTCCTTTGATCTGAAAGTATCACAACTGGTGGCATGCGAATAATAAGGACCGCCTGTGGTAACGAGAACGTAGCAAAGTGGAAAGTGCACTCGGTTACGGTGAATGAGGTGGCGTGTCCAAATCTCGGACGCGTGGATCTTTCTATATCGTGTACTTGCAGTCAATTTCACGATTTCAGTAACTTGTACAACTCAGTATAAACTTTTCCACATGCATGCTTTTCAGTTTCCACATAAAAATGACCGCAAAAACAGGCACAGCGTCATAACTTCTCCCGGGAGGGTCGTGGTAATGGGTGCAATGCTTATAGCCTGTCAAAATGTATGGGTACGCCGTACAACCATAGTGTAAATACTAAAGAGTCTTTAGTAGTCTTTAGTATTTACACTATAGTACAACTACAAGCATCTTTTGTCGTTACTTTCAAATATCTGGTCTATTTGGTAACGAGTAGTGTCACGTTGCACCAATTCTATGAATATTTGACAACTTTCAGTTGAAATTATCGGCTTTCGGGGATGCCGCGCGCCCCAGCATCACCCCCTAATTCCGCGACTGAAAAATATCCGACTTACCGACTCCAGCATCCAGTCCACTGGCGGATCCAAGGGGAAACATCGGGGGCAAATGCCCCCCCCCCCCCAAACCGCCTGAAATCGGCGCAAATTTACACATTTCCTGATGTAGGACATCTTCGCAACTTTTACAAAGGAAAGTTTATTTTTGAAACGTCTAGCAATGCATGAGGGAGCAAATCCAATGATTTTTTTAAAAAAAACTTTGATGAGGTTTTTCGGGGTGATGCCCCCACCCCCATGGCGCCAAAAACTAAGTCCTAGATCCGCCAATGATCCAGTCACGCAGTAGTCAGACCCAGACAAACGACAGCATGCTGTGATGGGTCGATGAACATTCACGTCAGGCCGCTCGGCTGCTGCAAATTGACCGAACGAGTCGATCAAGGCAATCCTACAACTTAAGCGGCATAATTAACTCCTAATGGAATAGCCTAGTAACGTAATAAGCATAATAAATGTCGAATAACCTTCACAAAAATACTCCACTACCCTATCAGTGCGCATAAAATCGAAATCGAGAAATGCGTAGGTACGTCTATCATTATATGGCAATGGTGAAGACCGCAAACGAAACTGCATTAATACTGGATAATCACCTCCCATGCAGATACCATGCCCTGATTAATCTGATCAATAATAATTAGTCTCTTAGTTTTCCTGAGGCTGATGTGATTGACTTAAATATCTTAAATAATGTAATTGTTTAACTGAAATGTCTTAACTAATGTGATTACTAACTGATATATGTACGATTAGCACTGAAGAAGACACCCTGCTTGTAGAAACATCTGTTTTATAGGAACTTACTTTACATTGACATTGTTTGCAAATACAATTATCCTCTGATACTTTACATAGCCTAACCAAATTAGGCTTCAAAGTTATGATGGCCGTCATACCCCACTCTCCCTTATCTCAAGAAGCATCCGGGGATGCAATCGCGTGCATGTGGATATTGAGCTTTACTGATGTTTTGGATCCACTTTAAATATTTGACGAGCGATCCATTTGGATGTACTATCAATTGTACTACTGGGGCATTCCACGACATTTCGACCATTTTTTATCCCAAATTACACCCTCATCTCTCACTTTTTGTTCAAAAAATTGGTGATTGGGTTATTCTTGGGTCCGAATTCAGCTTCAAGAAAATATTAGTCAAATTCTGACCTCAGGTTCATTGAGTTATAGGCCTCGGGATTTTTGCAGCAGTGCAGAGTGTTCGGAGCCGAAGACTGCATACCTAACCAAATTTAAAATTACTATGATGAGTTTCACAATGAAACGAGTTAACGATTGCGTGACCTGGAATACCTGACACGTACTGTATACTTTTTGATGACCTCGTGTGACCTCGTACACCTCTGATTTCAATTTTTCACCTTCTTAAATTACTTGCTCAATTGTCTGTCTACCAATGCAACAAATAAAAAAAACGGTGCGTTTTTCTCTAATTCCATATTTTTCATCTATATACGAGCGTGTTGTCGAATTAACCCCAAGGAGGTAAACGGGCAATATTCTGCCAGCTATGAACCGATTGGACGGGGTTCTTCACCATATTGACTGGCAGTGGTCTAAGACGGCCGAATATAAATTTATACACTTGGCTAATATCAAAGTCCAGCCAATTTGGACCAAAAACCACCCAAACCACCAACAATCGTTGCAGGACGACATCTTGCGCTCCGAACCTATTAGGACCAGATTTGGGCGGAATTTTCACACTTTCGATCCGACGTGGTTCAAAACCGTTGTGGATAGAGTTTTATCTACTTTGTTAATCTTAAGTGGACCAAAATTTAGACCAAAAAAAGGTCCAAAATCGTTACAGACGACGCCATCTCAGAACCTATCAGACTTGATTTGGACAATTATCTTCACCATTCGATTCCGGCTTGCATCCAAAACAGTGCTGGTTGTAGCGTTTTGACCGAGTTTGTTCAATTGAGTGACCATTTGACCGAAACCAACAAAACTGGTGGTTTGGTCCGATTTTGGTTCCACTTAAAAATATACTAAAATATTAAACTCAAACAACGACCCTTGCTTTGGACCAAGGCCAGATGAATGGTGGAAGATCGTGTCCAAATCGGTCCATAGTTCGGAGCATGGGACGTCATCTGCAACGATTGTGCGTTTTTTGGTCTTTAATTGGTCAACTTAGATTGAATTCAAATAGATAAACTGTCCGCCACAACGTTTTGAACCACACCGGATCGAATGGTAAGATCCGCCTCAAATCAGTACGTTACGTTGCTGAGCATGACGTCATCGCAATGATTTTTTTGTCTAATTTGGTCCACTTGGAATTAATCAAAGTAGATTAAAAAAATGTCTACCACAACGTTTTCAACCACGCCGGATAAATGGTGAAGGATTACGCCCCAATCGGTACATAAGGTTCGGAGCATGGAGTCCTCTTGACAACGATTTTGGTGGTTGGGTGGTTTTGGTCCAATTTGCGTCCACTTTTATCAGACCCAAAGTCGATTAGGACTCTTAGCCGGCCCCTTTTGGGACCAAGCCAGATCAAATGGTGAAGATCGTATCCCATTGGACCCATATGTTCGGAACTGACGTCATTTCTGCAATGGATGTTTTTGGTGGTTTTGGTCTGATTTGGTTCCAATTAGATTCAATTAAAGTTTGATTAGAATTCTGGAAAACACTGTCTTTGGACCACACCAGATTGGATTGAAGAAAGACCCGTTCAAGTCGGTCCCATTAGGTTCTGAGCATGACGCCGTCTTGTAACGATTGTTATCGTTGGTCTAATTTGGTTCCACTAAGAATGAACCAAAAAGTAGAATAAAACCTCTGTACCACAACGTTTTGAACCACGTCGGATCGAATGGTGAAAATCGCCCTAATCGGTCCTATAGGTTCGGAGCATGATGTCGTCTGCACGATTGTGTGGTTTGGTGGTTTGGTCCAATTTGCTGGACTCAGATTTAAGACCAAAGTGTATAAAATTATATACGGCACCGTCTTAGACCACGCCAGATCAAATGGTGAAGACCCCGTCCAAATCCGTTTCATAGCTTGGCAGATATTTGCCCGTTACCCCTCCCCCTTGAGGGTAATTCGACAACACGCTCGCATATAGATTAAAAATATAGAAATTAGAGGAAAAACGCACCTTTTTTATTTGTTGCATTGTTAGACAAGACATTGACAAGTATTAAGAGGTGGAAAAAATTGGAATCAAGGTGCGTACCGAGGGTCACACAGAGGTCTCGTAAAAAAAAGGTTAACAAGGTCACGTGGTCAAGGTCAATTCAGGTCACGGCCAAAAAAATCCGATAAATAACATTCTTCATTGTTGAACTCAGCCATACAAGTATTTTTAAACATTTGGTTAAGTCAAATTGCAGCTCTTTCGGTGCCTCCGAAAACCACTCTGCAACGTGGGACCTGCAAAAATGCCCGAGGCTATAAACTCGATAACCTGGGTCAGATTCGAGCTAATATTTCACAACTGAATTCAGGACCCAAGATTATCGTATACACCAATTTTGAACAAAAAGTGAGAGATGAGGGTGTTTTCGACTGGTCGAAATGTCGTGGAATGTCCCTACTACCCAATGCACATGGCTTCACCACTGGATGAGATGAGGCAGTATTCAACGGCGTTCTCGCCAGTGCGTTACTGACGTAACTGCATCGAATGTCTTGTTGTCAGGGCTGCACCTCCTCTGAGGACTGTCCGTCCTGGTGCCACCGGGCGCTCCGCTATTATGACACCCATTGTCTGGCTGGTGATATGGACGTTGTCACTGGCTGAGAAGCAGGGGTCGACATCTACGGCTACTATCACCGGACAGCCGTCGTTGCTGGGTTCTGAGCTGGCTGCCGCTACTGCTGCTGAGAAGCTGGTGCTGACTTCTGCCGCTGAGAAACCGGTGCTGATTGCTGCTGCTGCTGAGAGGAGGAGGAGCTGGAGATGAGTCCGGTCTGGGTCCTTTGCTGGTGGCAGTTCTTCCGTCAGAACCCACGGATGTCACGGTCCACATTGTGGCACCGACCTTTACACAGCAGCCAGCTGCCACAGCCGCTGCCGAGATACAATCTTCACTCGGATACGGCCAGCCACAGTAAACACTGGCACTCTCGTGAAATTTAATTTTAGGTTCCTCACGATACTGGTAAGCACACTTTGGCTGGTAACAGTACACATGCACGTCCCTTTTACGAGCATTATCCTTACCTCGGCGTATAGGTATTCTACAGTGCGCACGTTGGCATTCGTCATGTGCACGATTTCCTGCAGCTTACGTTGGTACTACCCGGCAGATTTCTCTCTGGAACGCGTCTGCCGCGGACGATGTTCGCACCTCGGCGGCCGGCTCCTGCCGTCTGTACCTGCTGCTGCTGGGCCCCCGGTCATCGATGTTGCTAGTGGACAACTCCAGGGTGCTGCCGGTGGGGGACCTGTGGGACCAGGCCGGCCGCTACCTGCTGGTCGGTCCCGCCGACACCCGGCAGCTGGTGGCCAACATCAGTGGACCTCGCGGCCTCCTTCAGAACGTCGCATTCTTCCACGTGCTGGAGGAGCAGCCGGCGGCCGGCGGCGGCCGTCTCTCCTTGTTTTCCCGTTATGATGGCCAGACCCGCAAGCTTGGCTGGGTGGCGCCCGGGCGGCCGCTGCCACCGCTGACATCACCCGCCAGGCCGACTTCGCCGCCGGTCGCTTTGCGCTTTCGTTCAGCCTTCGAGCACAAGCCGACCATGACGTACCTGGACGGCACGGCGACTGGGAGACGCGCCGGCGTCGACCCCTCAGTGGCCGAGTTCGCCGCCCGCCTATACAACTTCAGCCTGACCTTCTCCGAGCCGTCTGATGGCCTGCGCTGGGGCGACGATGGCTTCGGCTATTGGACCGGCCTCATCGGCGACTTGGTAAATCGGAGCGCCCACTTCGGCATCGCCAACCTCTTCATCACCAACTCGCGCTCCCGCATCATCGACTTCAGCCGGCCGTACGACTTCGAGCGGGCATGTTTCGTGGTGTGGCGTCAGCCGCCGTTGTCCCGCTGGCTGGCGCTGGTGCAGCCGTTTTCGGCGAGCGGCTGGGCGGCCACTGTCGTGCTGCTGGTCGTCAGCGTACTGGCTGTGCTGCTGCTGGGCCGTGCCGCCGCGCCACGCGAGAGCCCGCTCTTCGGCCAGCCGGGCTTTGTGACGCTGTACAACCTCGGCGGTCTGGTGGGCATTTCGCACGCCTCCCTGCCGCGTGTCGCCTCCGGGCGGCTCTTCCTGGGAGCGTGGCGCTTCTGCACGCTGACACTGGCCGTCATGTACAGCAGCAAGCTGATCGCAGGCCTGGCCGTGCCGCAGGCGCCGGCGCCAATCGATACGGTGCGCCAGCTGGCGCTCAGCGGCGTCCCTATCTTCGGGTACGACAGCATGTTCGGCAACCTGCTCAATGCCTCTAGCAACTACTGGGACCGCCAGCTGGCGCGCAACTATGAGCCCACCTTCGACATCAGCGCGGCGCTGCGACGCACCTACGACCAGAAGGGCACCTTCATCAACGACAGTGGTTCGCTTGCCTACATGATCCGCGAGTACTACACGACGGCCAACGGCGAGCCGCTACTACGCATCATGCGTCAGTGTTTCGCCAACTTCATGGTGGGTATAGCACTGCCGCGCCGCTCGTTCCTCACACCTCTGCTAAACGCCGCCGTGGCTCGACTGACGGAGGCCGGACTGGTACAGCACTGGTCCCGCAGCGCGCTGCTCGCCGTCGACCGCCATCTGGCCGTGGAAGAGGCGCAGACGGACCAGCAGCCGGTGGAGGATGGGCGGCAGCAGCGCAGCCTCGGGCTGGATGCGCTGCAGGGCCCCTTCCGGCTGCTGATAATCGGCTGGGCTGCTGCGCTGCTGGCGCTGCTGTGCGAGCTGGGCGCAGCGCGCTGCCGACGCCGCACTCCCCGCCCGGTGGTGCTGCTGGCCAAGTGAATTCAGTTCAGCGCACAGTATTCAGCGTTCAGCTTATCTACGGTAGCACAGGTCCTTTGCTCTGTGGACCCAGGTGGTGATACTCTGCTAGTCCACTGATCTGTTGTGTATCTACTCAGCCTGTGGTACAGCTGCCCCACTGATCGTGATCACCTGTGTGTTGAGCTTTTGATCTGTTCCATGGATCATAGAATCGCATTGCATTCCATGATCTGTGTCTGTTTCATTTGATCACCTGCTTTCTACTCCTTGTATCTCTTCTTTATGCTTCGTCCCACTCTCGTTCATAGTTAGCTCTAACAGTCACCCGTTTTTGGAGGAAATAGTTGATATGAGGAATGTCTGTATTATTATGCATTTGTAGTGAAAGCACATTATGCAACATTTATCTTGATGACAAAATGTATGTGCAAATTTAATGTAAGAAAATACATATAAAAAGTAATGTAAGCGGCTTACCTAGATTTCTCTTCTATGTAAGAAATCGTTTAGCTCATGGTAGTTTATCACTTGATGCGGTAGATAATGAATATCCTGTGCTTTTAAACGTTTGTCATAATTAACAACAGACTATGAAGGTTACAATTATGTCCCTTTAGATCGCTTTCAGCGTTCACAAGCAATAAATAGTGTCACTAAGCGCTTATACATAGGCAAGTTTGCTGATGTTGTGAAAAGGCTTTTGTTTTTTGGCGGCCCTTTACGGCACCAAGAAACGTCATGATGACTAGAGCATTGATCATATCGTGAGTATGGCTAAGCGACATGCAAATAAACACGTGGTGTTGATGGCGAGATGGGCCAAATAAACTGAAACATACTAAATAAATTATATGTATGGCATCGTATCGGGTTATTGCGCCACTTAGACGGAGGAAATTTGCGATATGCCTCTCCCTACCGATAGGCAGCCTGAGAGGTAGGCCAGCCCGCAGTACCCGGCGACCATCCGGCACAGCATAGCGCCCGGCAGGTAGGCCAGCCCGCAGTACCTGGCGACCGTCCGGCACAGCATAGCGCCCGGCAGGTAGGCTAACCCGCAATGCCCAGGCAGAAGCCAGCTCTTTTGGAAGATAATTTGGGCATATTGTCGACCCAAACGAATGTTTTTATGCATTTCAACGACAAATAATTACCAGTAAGACGCCTTAAACGGCGAAGGTCGAGCGAGCCCGAATAAACCCGCGTCAATTTTGTATCCGCCCACCGCGAACGGAGGTTCATTTTGTGCAAAGCATGCTTTTCAATTGTTTTCGCTGTGTGCTGTTTTGCCGTTGCAAATCGATCAGAACAAAATCGATACTTTGAACTAGATAGGTTTTGCAGCGTTCTTTTCGACTTGCAATAGACTAGTTGCAGGTTACCTAACCCACTGTTTTGTATGCATGTGATGGAACGCAAATTAATTAAAAATACTGTATATATTGTCAACGTAATCTAAATTCCTCTGAATTATCACCATTTTGACTAATTAAGTATATTTACGTAAATTATTATTCTGCTCCCTGATTGGCCGCGACGCAATTTAGCAATAGTTAAGGCGATCGAAGTTACCTGAGGTAGTTTGAGCAGTTCGGTTGACAATAGGCCCTAGATACTCGTAAGGCGAGGGTTATTTTTTGCAAATTAGTCCATCATGAAAGTGGCTACTACAAAAACATGTCCCCACCGTGCCTGTGAGACGGCAGTCGTGCGTCACCGCAGCGCCCGTGAGACGGCAGCCGTGTGTCCCCACAGTGCCTGTGAGACTGCAGTCGTGTGTCCCCGCAGTGCCTGTGAGTCGGCAGTCACGTGTCCCCGCCGCGCCAGTGAGGCGGCAGTCGTTTGTCCCCGCCGTGCCCGGCGAGACGTGTGTCACCGCAGTGCTTGTGAGACGGCGGTCGTGTGTCCCCGCCGCGCCCGTGAGACGGCAGTCGTGCGTCACCGCAGCGCCCGTGAGACGGCAGTCGTGTGTCCCCGCTGTGCCGTGAGGCGGCAGTCGTGTGTCCCCGCAGTGCCCGTGAGACGGCAGTCGTGCGTCACTGCAGTGCCTGTGAGACGGCAGTCGTGCGTCACCGCAGTGCCTGTGAGACGGCAGTCGTGCGTCACCGCAGTGCCTCGCGATACGGCAGTCCGAACGCGTCCCGCGGCCCGAGGACGCAGGTCGTGCGTCACCGCAGCGCAGATAAAGAGACGGCAGTCGTGTGTCCCCGCAGTTTGCCCGTGAGATCGGCAGCCGTGCGTCACCACAAAGTGCCTGGGAGGCGCGATTCGTGCGGTGGTTGCGGTCGCGGTCTTCGGGTGGTGACCTGGATCACTCGACAGTCGACACCTTGGGTCCGCTATCAAGCGAGTCCCGGACCTGACGTCCTCCAAGCGAGTCCAGCGGTTAGCGACTCCAGCGGTTAGCGATTCCAGTGGTTAGCGACTCCCGCGGTGAGAGACTCCAGCGGTTAGCGACTCCAGCGGTTAGCGACTCCGGCGGTTAGCGACTCAAGCGGTTAGCGACTCCATCGGAGCAACTCTAGCGGAGCGACTCCAGCAGAGCGACTCCAGCGGTTGGCGACTCCAGCGGTTAGCGTGTCCAGCGGTTAGCGAGTCCAGCGGTTAGAGAGTCCAGCGGTTAGCGAGTCCAGCGGTTAGCGAGTCCAGCGGTTAGCGAGTCCAGCGGTTAGCATTGCCAGCGGTTAGCGTGTCCAGCGGTTAGCGAGTCCAGAGGTTAGCGGTTCCAGCGGTGAGTGAGTATAGCGGTTGGCGGACCTTTGGCACGGGTGGCCTCCTACCGCTGCGCCAGTCCAGCGGTTAGCGGCCCGGTCGCGTGCCTCCGCCAGTGACAGGTAAGCGCAGGGAGACCCCAGCAAAGTATCCCCCTGCCCTTACCACACCTCTGACACCTCCCCCGTACGAACACATCCCACGGACTCAGCCCGGCGACGTGTCCGCTCCAGCGCTTTACCGCTGCCGCGCTTTTCAGGTGCGCCACCTCTCGGCGTCCCCGCGGCGGAGCGCGTGTCACGGCTACCAGCGTACCGCTGAGCGCTCCCCCCCCACCCCCCAACGGTGCGTCGTCTCTCGGCGCCCGCCGCCGACGGCTCCGGCTCCCGGCCATCCGGCCGGCGAGGTCCGCTGCCCCCTCGCCTCAACCGCTTCCCCACCCCAACCCCCAACCCCGCAGCATACCTCGCTCAGAGTGCCTCACCGTGTTAGCGTGTTTCGTGTTGGCGTGTGTCCACGCGCGTGTGTGTGTGAGACTGGGTAGCGGGTAGTACAGGGTGCTCTGTTTGGCGTATTTGGCGTGCCTATGGAAACAAGTAAGGGCCACACGGTCCAGCGTCGCCCGCCGGGGGAGGGGCCGAGGGACAGGCCTTAACAGCCAAACACGTCATCGCTGAGAGGTAAGCGTGGGAGTCTGTTGCGAGGGACATAATGGGGAGTTAAGCGTACGCGCTCAACTGAGATTTCTGGCCAGCGACAAGCGTACACGGCGGGCCGGTCCAGCGACCGCGAGTGGGGGGATGTGGAGGGCGTGAGGGGGGGCTCGAGCGGGAGAGGGACAATACGCGCGTCTAGGGTCGGATGTGGGGTTGGAGCGAGAGGGTACGCTCGTGCCTGACAAACACAGGACCAGAGGGACTCGTCAGTGCATGCACAACCTCGGCGGTGTGCGGTTGTGTGGGAGCAGACGTTTAACGCATTATCAAATATTTCAAAACATTTTGCGCAAAATAATCCATCGTGAAAACGGCTAGTATAAATCTCCATGAATTTATAAATAGTTTGGTGTGAACAGTAAATCAGAGGAATGCGCTTAACCATTTGTATTTGCTCCGAGAAATGCCGGGAATAACATGCTTTTCCATAGGTCTGGCTCAATATTATTGCCAAATGACGTCACTACATCAAGTGCTTTATAAATAATACACTTTTACGTACAAATATCCCCCGAAATATTGCTTTGTATGCAAAATAATGTGTGTCACGTTGATCAGCACATTTGTATAATTATTTTGTAAATATTCACCAAACAACCTGCAACTTGTCCATGATAAGCTTCATGTTTGTAAGTAAAAAATAATTTTGGGTGGGTATTGGATGGATCTGATTGTGCTTTACAGCTGCATCATTTGTATCGGTTAGCGCTCTTTGGTTTTGACGCTACGGCGATGTAATGAAGGACATAATCTAAAATCGGCAATATGTATTTTACATGCAGGTGCATGCAGGTGCAGCGAAAAAATGCATTAAAACCTCAATTTTACATGCAGGTGCATGCAGGTGCAGCGAAAAAATGCATTAAAACCTCAATTTGCACACCACACCACATTGCAAGTGGTGTGGTCTCAAACCATACACCAGATGTCAACTTAGATCTGAGATGATTGAGATGAAATGAATGAGATGAGATAAAGCCGCAACGGCGAAATATTCAATATAATTTTTGCCATTTTATATTTTTTAATTAGTATGAGGTTCCTGGTTATTATATTCCATTTAATCAACATGTCAGCTTAATCAGTCCAGCCGTTTCCCAGGTATAGCAGGATAACGTTTTCTGACACCCCTGACGCGGCACGTGACACGCACTATGCTTACCCCTCACGTGAGACGAACATGCAATAACATTACTGAGATTGAATGGGGCTATCAGATGGCGAAGACCGCTTTTAAATCAGATGCGGGATTCCAAGGATATACAGCTTCTGAAGAGCGTTACGATCGGGTCCGGTCGGGTCGGCCGCTTATTTGAGAAGAATACGGTATTCAGTGAGGACTCGCTGCGCGCTACGCACTATCTCGTTACCATTTTACATATTTTTTACTCTAGATTTGTGTAAGCAAGGTATTTTGAGATGTCACTTTAAAAATTCAATTTGCTAAGAAAATAGATGAAGGTATCGATCACGTCTATGAACCTCATTTATATGCTATCAATGCTCAATAGGTACGTACGGGATAATGTACCGTACGAAAATGTATGTGAATATACTCATCAATTTAAAAAGTCAAAGCCGGCCTGTAGCCTTTTTCATGAAGATATACACACCGGTTGTATGTGTAGTTTGTAGGTTTGTAGTATAGGCACATATATGTTATATGTAGTTATATTAACATATTATGATACTATAGAAATAGAAACATACTATATGTAGACACATTTACAATTCCACTAACGTGGCGTGTGCAATTATTTGTGAAGCGTATTAAATGTGTAAGTTGGACAATCGGAATCTACAACCTACACAATGACACATTTACATACAACCGGGCCCAGTTGTTCGGGATTTTAGCTAAAATGCCTCCTAACTGATCTGGGACCCGATTACCCTAAAATTACGATACCTTCCGTTGCTGATCTTCCTCATAAGCTCGTAAGGTTAGACTCCACCCCCGTATTAGTTATTGACCAATGACACGTCCAGCTGCAGCAGGTAAAAAACTGAGGTCACTCCTTCATGTTATGATAAAACTTATGGCCGTTGCTGATGTTCGGTTTATCTCACGGTACAAGCAGTGAGAGAAAAAAAAAAAGAAGAGAGAGAAGAAGAGAGAGAGAGAGGAGAGAGAGAGAGAGAGAGAGAGGAGAGAGAGAGAGAAGAGAGAAGAGAGAGAGAGAGAGGAAGAGAGGAGAGAGAGCGAGAGAGAGAGAGAGAGAGAGAGAGTGAAGAGCGAGAGCTTTTTATATATATTAATATATATTATATATATATATATATATTTATATCATAATAGTATATATATATATTATATATTAGTGGAAGTCGAAGCAGGTTATTTATGTAAAATTCTCGATTAAAACACAACCGCGAAATGGCGTTAATCAGTGCTTTTTGTTGTGTTCTCAAGTTTTCTTATTATACTTCTTGGCTTCATTTGAATGTTCTCTGAGGATATTCATGTACAAAAAGAATATTAAAATGTTTGAGATATTCATTTATATAGGTCAACGCGTCTCGTCAATTCAATGACATTATCAGGACTGATATTTTGTTGGTTCGCGGCAATACAAGTAATTATTACAAAATTCATGCGACACTTTCTAGGGAGCTTCAAGGTTGACATTTCCAATGCTGCAAAAACACAGTACACAATACAATGGGTCAATAATACTTATTTTATATATTACACATATTTGACATTTAATACATCTTTTACATCCTGTTACATATTTTACCTCTACCAAATAACCTTTCACGTCTAAATATCGCCTTTAACATCTTCACACATTTGTTACCTAATATTTTAAGTACTTCATCTAATATACCTACATGAAACACTAAATAACGTCAACATTACATTTATACAACACAAATACAAGTATTTTGAATAACACAGCCGCTCACAATCGCACATTGGTGAGCAGGGGACCATCATACAGTTGCAATGTTCTTCTCGCATTTACTTGGATGTTGATCTGCGAGTCTAGCTCTCTAATAAATACCGCTTCGAGGACTTGAAGTCGGCGTCTGTCAGAGGTGATGGTGAGGATGCGTGTGTTTTCTGTCATGTCGTTTCTGGTGAGGGATTGCGTCATGATATGTTTTCGGTGTGAGTTTTTTGGGCCGCCGGTTTGCAGGTGCATAGTTATGCGT
>VOPJ01006629.1:0-11485 GCA_014673585.1 Semibalanus balanoides | reverse complement strand
GAGAGTGCTTGGAGGAGACACATTTCAGCTTAATATTTGCTATGCCCCGCGCCGATTTCTGGAGATGACGGATGTAGAGCTTTTTTGATGCTGTTATGCTGAACGACGGATGATCTTGACAACTGCGCTATGGAGTGTGGAAAACAGAAGCATACAGAACAGTTTTAAGTCAAACATTACCATGATATTTTGGCTTGGATATTGGCTTCCGTTTCGAATGCTTTGCTGATCGAGTTTTCCATCTAGTGGGTTGGAACTAGTGATGTCATTTTCCCAAAATTTCCTGACCAATACCAATCCAATGCCGAACAGGAGGCATTTTGGTTGTCCAATTACCCACCGATTTGGGTTGAAGCCAAAAATGTCCAAAATCCGACCGATTTTGAAATGTAGGAGGTGGTGGTGTATGTAATATATATGTTACAGGCAATATGGAAACCCAGGCAGTTTGCAAACTGCCTGACCGGCCCAGGCAGTTTGCAAACTGCCTGAAATTCCAGGCAGTTTGCAAACTGCCTGAAAATCAGGCAGTATGCAAACGACCTAGGCAAATATGACATTACGAGGGCGTCAGGCAGTTTCGAAACTGCCTAGGCAATTTGTAAACTTAACAAATAATATATTTAATAACACCATTCGCAGCAATTTGAATGTTACGAAGGATACGTCTGCTAATGCAAATGCGTACTGCCAATGTTTTGGCAATTAAATAAAAAAAATCGGGTCAACCTAAAATATAGTGGATTAGATTATGTTGAACTTTTTACATTTACGTTTATAGGTAGGGTCACCTGGCAACACATGCACATGATGACCTGATTTTTTTGGAATCCCGAGCTCTAGTAGCGTTATGATGGTATTTAATTTACAGCTTTTCGTCCAATACTTTTTTTATCCATTTCAGCATTAGAAGCAAATATCGTAAGAACCCTCTGGCTGGCCGCTGCTACGCAATAGTGAAAAGTAATCAAGTTCGACTAGCAAATCATAGGCTAGCTCATTCCATATCTGTCCGTTTCCCCGCAGTTCCAGTTTCCCGTTCCGTTCCCGTTCCGTTCCCGTTCCGTTCCCGTTCTCCGTTCCGTTCCCGTTTCCGTTCCCGTCCGTTCCCGTTCTCGTTTCCGTTCCGTTTCCGTTCCGTTCCCGTTTCCGTTCCGTTCGTTCCCGTCCGTTTCTTCCGTCCCCGTTCCTTCCCCGTCCCCGTCCCCGTCGTCCCCCGCCCCGTCCCCAGTCCCCGTTCCCCGTCCCCGCCCCGTCCCCGTTCCGGTTTCTGTCACATCCCTCCCTGTCCCCCGTCCCGTTTCTGTACATCCCAACTACGTCTCCGTCCCGTCTGGATTCGTTCCCGGTATTGTCCATCCCATTCATTATACACCATAGCGACACCGTTTCTTGACCACTGTCCACGTCGTTGAAATTGTCACTAGATTGCATGTTGAAAAGCATCCACCTACTCGCCGTTTACATTCTGTCCCACCAAAAACACGACAGTTCATAGGTTTTACTACTTAGGCAATTTGCGTAGACACCTGTCATACGTGCGTGCTCAGATCGGGACTATGTTCGACTACAGCGAGCGCGGCTTAGCCAGGGAATAATGATACCATTCGTAGATTACCACCTGATCACCGGAGCACAAGCTGGCTTGTCACGTGAAAGCGCAGAGGGCTGGAGTCGTGAATTGTCAGGCAGTATGCAAACTGCCTGGTTTTTCAGGCAGTTTGCAAACTGCCTGAATTTTGGCCCAGGCAGTTTGCAAACTGCCTGGGTTTTCATATTGCCCGTAACATATATATTGTATAATAGATAAGATATTTATTTTAAGGACCTCACTTACTCATTGTGAGAAATATTATATATCTTGATTTAGTAATGATGTGATCTGTTTTGTATTTATATTAATTGATTTAATTTTGAGCAAATTTAGCATCAATTTGCTGGATAAAAATAAGAATGCGTAAAAATGCGACGAAAAAGTAAATTGATCAAGATAAGGCTGATCGAACGAAAAGTGTCCAAAAATGTATAAGCCTGACCGATCGATTACCAAATCGGTCACACAACTTTTTTCGGTTGTAAAAGTTTTGGTTACCAATTGACACCACTAGTTGGAACACTAAATAGCAATGGCATGAACAGGGTTGCACAGTCTGGTTATTTGTGCTTATTGGAATTCCAACTTTATTGAACTTGCAACGAATGAATGCACAAGAGTCTTGTATAAGAGGGAAGCATACATTAGCCGTTTTCACGATGAATTATTGCGGCTTGCGCTAAAAACATTCTGAATCTTTCTGTGAAATGTTTTAAAATGTTTTGGTATGCAAGTTTTAGTAGCCGTTTCCACGATGGATTATTTTGCACGAAATTTTTAAAACATTTTAAGATGTTTTAAAATGTTTTAGCATGCAAGTTTTAGTATATGATATAGTCCAAGAAATAAATTACTGATTTAAGCGATATTATCATTATTCAAGAGTTACGAAACATGAAATGAGCTCATTACAAGATTATGATACATAATTGGCCGTTTCTAAATAACACATGCGTCTATAGTCCATTCGTTCAGTTAAGCGTACCGCCATACTAGTTACTCAATCTGGCAGCGACCAGCGTCATGGATCACAGGTCTGCTCTCGCATGGCGCAGTGATGCGCTAGAAACGATTCGCTGGCCATTGCTAGGCGAGTTAATTATGAGTCAAGAAGGGGGTGGGGGTCAGTCCGTTGAGCGACCAATAGCGTGCCCGGGATATTTTTGAATCTTTTGAAGAAAAAAAATCCGTAGGTGGAGATCTGGCATCACAACTAACCTATGAATAATTATCTTGCTAATTACCACCGAACCGCAATTTTGTAACATACCAGCATATTGCAAAATTCTGAGGGACATTTCAAGACAAAAATCGAATGCAAAAGTTGTGTAGTTAAGGAATGATAAGTATACTAAAATTTGCATGCTAAAACATTTAAAACATTTTAAAATATTTTAAAACATCTCGCGCAAAATAGACCATCGTGAAAACGGTTAGTATATGATATATTCCAATAAATAAATTACAGATATAGGCGATATTATCACTTCTCAATAGTTATGGAAACATAGATTGAGCTCACAACAAGTTTATGATACAAAACTGTCCGTAAAAAAAACATATGCGTCTAGAGTCCATTTGCTCAGTTTAGCATACCGTCATACATTATATACAAATAAATAAATAAATACTAGTTACTAAATCTGGCAGCGTCATGGATCACCCAATCGTCATTGGTCGGTCTTTGCATTGCACAATGATTTGCTAGAATCGATTCGCTGGTCGTTGCATTGGGTGAGTCCATTATGACGTCAATTGAGGGCGACTCCGCAGCGTGCCAGGCCACATAATGTTTTGGAATCATTCTGAATCTTTTGAAAAGATTCAGTCGGTGGAGATCTGGCATCACAACTAACCTGTTAATAATTATCTTGCTAATTACCACCAAACCGCAATTTTATAGCATGTTGTATTCTTAAAAATAAATCATCAATGTATTCTTAGCAATGCCCATCATCTCTCTCTCCGATGTCCCTGATTCCTGGAAACATTCCCTCGTCTTTCCCATCCACAAGTCCGGCGACCCATCCAATCCATCCAACTTCCGGCCCAATATCCATTGTTCCCCCTGTGGGATTGCATAAATTGTAGAGCGGGGCCGTTCACCAACACTCTACAGTTACCTTTCCACGAAATCAAATCATCCTCGCACCCACTCAGGCACGGTTCCGCCCTCGTCCACTCGACGGAAACCGCGCTCTGATAACCATTTCGACCACATCATTTCCGCTAACGACCGGGGAGAGATTTCCCTCCTTTGCCTGCTGGACTTGAGCAAATGCTTCGATGTGATAGACCACTCTAAACTTCTGACAAAATTACAGCTCTACGGAATTGACATATCCTGGTTTTCGGCTTACCTTCGGAACCACACCCAAAGTGACCGGGCTTCACTGACCGGGCTTCACTGACAACCTGGGAAATACCAAAAAATCTGCCCCACTTCCCAACAGCATCGGGGTTTTTCAGGGCTCTGCTCTCGGTCCGCCAGTGGCGGATCCAAGGGGGGGGGTCACGGGGGTCATGACCCCCCCCCCTTGGGCCGTGAAGGGGCACCAACGCGCCGGGCACAAGGGGCGCACCAAAGGGCACCGCCAAAAATAAAGGTCCAAAAAATTCCGCGCCGCCCCCAGCGCCCCGCCGTAGCGGGCGGCGGACGACTTGTCTGAATTTTTGCTTTGCGTGAAGCACCAACGCGGTTACTCTGCGTTAAGGGGCACCACCACGCAGGGGCACCAGCAGCACCACCAAGAATAAAAACAAAAAATAATCGCTGCTACGCGGCGCAAAATTATTCAGTGTTCTTTGAACTATGGCACCACCGCCGTGTACAAGGGGCACAACGCGGACGGTGGTTACCAGGGGCACCCACTGCGTGGTGCTACCAGGCACCACATGTTATTTGCCTTTGGCACCACCGCGCCGGTGTTACAAGGGGCACAACGCGCGCCGGCGTACCAGGGCCAAAACGCGCCGTACCAGGTGGCAGGGCACCACTTGCCGTAGCGGCACTGTGGCGAGGGGAGGCACCGGGCACCATGCCCCCTTGAATCCAGGAGGCCCTGGGTCCCTTGATGTCCTGGTGCCCCCATTGCGATTGCTTGAAAACCCCCACCTAATTTTAAAGCGAAATTGGTGCAAAAATTAAAAGAGAATAGTTCATTTATTTCAAACACGATTTGACTTTTTAAGAAAAGCAACTCTTTTCATAATGTCAACAATAGCCATATATCCGCACCGATTCAGGACAGAAGGACGCAATTATTTAATTTATCAAAACTATATGTGTACTCTCCGCAACGTCAAACGTGGCAGCCAATACAGATATTCGAAAGTAGTCGCGTAAGATTACTGTATAGCCTCTGCCCGGGTGTAGAAGCCCACATTCTTGTCATTTTTTATTTATGGCCCACAATCACAGTTCCTTCGACAAAAAGCAAATATATTCGGCTGGAGCAGCCCTTTCAGCAGAAAACTTGCAGTTAGGGGTTTTTCAACACGGGCTACAAAAACTGCTATCTCAGTTCAAAACCCATGTTGAAGATGAACTATTTCCTTTTTAAGATATATAAAACGCACCACATGTGCGTCTTGTTAAATTATCGATGTCACAATGTTTGTTGACTCGTTTTTATCGAGAACGAACCCATAGGGACCGCTTTTTAAATTATGTACCTATTTTCATGGCTGGCAAAATCCATTAACGTATTTGAAATTGGTAAGTAACTGCCACCAAAGCTGTTATAACTTTATTGATAACAAAAAATAATAATAAAAAAATCATTTTTGTGCCCCTGCGCCCGAAATATCCTTTAACTTTGCGGTGGAAGAATCTCATTGAGTGCTGCATTGGTTGCCATTGGGCTGATACATATAGGTTGTATAAACCTTTTTTAATAGGGCCTTAGTTATCAGACCAAAAAAATTAAAACAAACAAAATCGAGGCTCTTACGCGGCCGCAAATGAATCAGTGTTCTTTTTCATTACAAAAGTATAATATAGACTGTACACAAATACAGGGAGGGGGTAGGACATGGGCCATGGAACCCACATTTGGCCTTAAATGGGAGGCAACATGTCTTTTGACCCCATCTTTTGCTCCAGATATATTTCCTCGTTTGACCCTGCATCCTGTTTCCGATAGCGAAAATTGGTTCTGCTGCCCGCTCGAAACCTCAAATTTTGACGCCGCTTCGCGGCGCAATAATAGTTGCATCGCAGGGGCACTGGCCATGCCCTCCCCCCAAGGTCCTGGAAACTAATGATTTTCCTCCCCCACCGGTCGGACAAACGGATGGCCTCTGCAAATTTATCGTAACAATTCCCTTTGGAGGCAGTCAAAATCTAGCTACCCTCAGCTAAAAAACGGGAAAATTCGCGCCGCTTCGCGGCACATACAACTGACACAAATTTTGCAGTTATATTAAATGTGAAAATGGGGAAATGAATTGCATGAAGTGTTGGCATAGCGCGTAAATTGCTGCCCCAGGGGACAATATTTTGCATCATGCTGACGATGTGCAACCAGGAAGGGTTACCTCTACAACTTGGCTCAGCTTGGCTCTACTCACGTTGTGGTTTCAATATTAAAACTTAAAATTCCGTGACCTAAAATAAAAATAAAATAAAATCACGCCACTTCGAGGCGTCACATCAGTGACCATCGTCATAACAACCCATCGTCATTCTTTCCGGTCTCGTTAACACTGAATTGAGTGAATAACATTTTTAGCTCTCTACTACACCAACTACCGGTATTTTAGGTTTTATCAGCAAATGTAAAAAATGTGCGCCGCTTCCCGGCGCCTAAAATAACATTTTGCCAATACCTACCTTAACAGACAAATTTCAAACATTAAATAATGCGACAGGATTTACATACATACAAACAAATTGCGGTACATCTTTTCCGACATTTCACCGACTCCCCACTCAAAAATATCGGCGACCGCCCCTGCGTACAGTTGCAGACGACGCGCTCCCTTCCCCTACACCGGTCAACAAATTTATCGCTGAAACGGCTGCTACCCCAAGCCCTACCCCCGTCACCATCTTTAGAAACATGTCAATGGATTGACCCCTCCCCCCAAAAAACATAAAAAAACAAAATCATCCTTGGTTTGTATGGGGTCTATTTTGCGTAAATACCAATTGTAGATGAATTTAAGGCAGCTTTTCTCGGGCAAATTTTCCTCAAGCTCCTCCCCTTCGCCAAAAATCCTGTATATTTTTTAGTTAAGAACATTTTGAAGTCCGACGAGACAATTCAAGATGTGCACATTCAATGATGACACACTGTATTCGCATGCATTACCTTTACCTTACAGCTCGTAGCCGAGTACAATGTATTGTCGTAAAAACGGCTATCCCAGTTCACAGAACTTGACTACACCTTGGTCCGATATCCATCATCCGTTCTGGGGCCGTAGCGTCATTTCTGCAAATGATTTGGTAGGGATTCAATGCTATCTTTACGAGTTATTAAATTGTCATTCTTATTACAACGTCATAGGCCTAATGTTAAAATATAAGAATTATGGTAGGGCCTGGCCTACCAGGCCTATAGAAAAACAACACCATTGACGGCTCTTGACTGTACAAATGATTCATATTTAGCACCATCCGCGGCACTTTAAATTATAAATAGGTTACAACTGATATTGCCAAATATCGTAAATAGGCGATAGAACGTTTGAATATTTTTATATATATACAAAATGTTAAAATAGGGCACCCTCAAAATTAGTGGACGAAATCGATGAGTTTTCAGATTTGGGTATAGGTTAGGGGCACCCACTGCACTTGATGACCCCCCTTTGAAGATTTCTGGACCGCCTGCGGTCCGCTGCTCTATCATCTTTGCAAACGACCTGAGGCTGATGCCGAGGGCTCAGTGATCGTTCATACGTCGACGCACCAAATTTTGATAGCGGCCAAAAAATCTTGATTCCAAAAACGTCGTTGCTCAAATGGAGCGTACCATTGTCTCTCTTGATGCTTGGTTCCGAGCCAGCGGACTGAAAGTAAACGCCGAAAAGCTCAACTGATGCTTTTGGAAGTGCTCAAAATTTGCGAACAGTCTCCTGCTTCCCTTTGAAATTTCGCGATCATGATCTCATCCCGTTTCAAAAACAAATATCGGTTTACTCTTTGATCGCACTCTCAGCTGGGACAACCATGTATCTGCAGTCACTAGGCACTGCGTTGGCAACTTCATTGGTCTATCACCATTTTAGGAACTACCTGCCATTCTCTGTTGTCTCCACCTGGTCAGCGCCTTGTACTCTCACAGGATCCGTTACTGCTATCAGTGTACGGCAATGGTACAAAGAAAGAGAACTTATCCCGGATCCAAAAAGTTATTAACTATGCAGCAAAAGTCATTTTCGCCGAAAAAAAAATTGATCATGCACAGATCTTGTTAGAAACCTCGGTTGCTCAGTGCTGCGACCTGTCCAGTACCACACACTGTGCCTGGTACATAAAGCACGCCGCCTGGGCGAGCCGGAGCCGCGGCCAGGGCCTCTCCGCGGTACACGCGGACCGTCACACCAGGACAGGACGCGTAATAACTGTGTTGTGCCCAGGTCCGAACAGAGATGGGCCGCCGGCGTTTCCTATAGCCGTGCGCGCGCAGCGGTACAACCAGCTCCCACCGACCATGAGCCGGCTCCCAGTACCCGTGTTTAGGAGACACCTTAGGCGCCACCTGTGCCGGGACCTGGGCTGAGAGCTTGTTCTGCCAGCGTTAGAGCTTTGTCTCTTCTTTTATCTTAGACGACAGGCGTGTATGTGTGTGCGTGTGTGTCTGTTTGCGAGCATGTTCTGGACCATCCTTCTTGTATGTCTTTTTGACGAGAGGCCGTAAGAGCCACAAGTTTATTGTGGAAGGCTTTAATATACGTCTATGTCTTGCAACACATTACAAAGTTCTAAGTGACATTTCAAGACAAAAATCGCATGTAAAAATTGTGTAGCTAAGGAATGGATCAATATACTTCAACTTGCATACCAAAACATTTAAGACATTGAAGAAAGATTCAGAAACTTTTGAGCGCGATCATTTATCGTGAAAACGGCTAATACTTATAATTATGAAGCTCCTTAATTGACTCCTTAATTGACATATATTTGCGTCTGCATTGTTTTTAATGTATTGATATATACACTTGTATTATGTTTATTAGCTAGCTGTTTAACTTACATTGACAAACAATGCCTTCAAATTTCATATATGCTCTACAAATCCACAAAGTGTATTTTTTTCGGTAATACTTTAAGTTTCAGGCCAGTTAATAACCAGCAACACAAATAACACCAATTTGCAGTCATTTAGAAAACCTACTGCGGTGCTGTTCCCACGAACTCGGTCCGGGCTCATACCAGTTCGACCATCGCGTGGTCAGGCCGCTTACGCCTCCGTCTCGCTGTTCATCTTTCACAACGGCCAAGTGGCGCCCGACAGGCGTGGTAGGCGGAAGTGCCACATTTCAAGACACCTTTAATAATTAGGGAGCCATAAGTCAGCCAAAAATACAGTTTTTGCTATGAAATTTGGTTTAGACGTCGTCCATACTTGGTTCTCCATTGTATCTAAGTTTTAAAATATATTTTGTAACTTCGATTTTGTGGATTTTTCTAACTAAAATTTGTCGTCACAAAATACAAAAAAATGTCAGATATATTGGAGAACCAAATATGGACGATGCTCAGACCTAATTTCAAAACAATATCCATATTTTTTATTTAATTATAGTTCCCTAAATACGAAAGTGTACATGGATATATATTGTATAACTTTTTGGTCTACCCAAAAATATACGCGCACAGCACAGCGCCGAGGCTCAGACACAGCAGTGAGGCTCCACTGACCGCCAAAGCCGCCAGCCGGCGGCCGCACCTGATGGATAGCACTGTCGCCGGCCGTTTTATGGCATTAACGGGCCACTGTGAGTGATTGGAGGCTCGGCCATTGTCAGCTGCAGTGGAGCTTCCTCCAGCGGCCGGACACGGGCTGCCGCGACGGCCGGACACCGCAGAAACAGGCCGATGATGGAACGGAGCGGTGCAGGGGTGCAGGGTAGGCGTAACGGAACGGCAGAGGCAACCAGGGGCGGCCGGAGCATATATATACACACACACACATACACACACACACACACACACACACACACACACACACACACATATATATATAACATATATATAATATATATATATATATATATAAATATATAATAATATATATAAATAATATATATATATATATATTGCTTTGTTAAACACACAGCAAGTTTCGGCATTGATGATCTTCTTTTCTGTTGACTCATCTTCGAATATTCGTTTCCCGGCTCGCTCGTATTCGTTTAAAAGTTCGCGAAGGGTCATGGTAAGTAAAAAAAAAAGCAACTGAGTATAATGGTTCATATTTTTCAACGTTTCATTGTCATATCTAACACCATTTTCAAACTAGAACCTTGACTGAACCGGAACTAAAACAGTGCATTTTAGGTCACTCGTATTATGAACAAATATGTCTAATTCACACGTGCAATGTACATCGTAAGCATTTCGTATTCATTATCATTTCATATACGCACTTCTAAATAATTCACTAAATAAAGACACATTAGATTCATTTGAAAAACACTTTCATACAGAGACACAGAGACTCTATGGAAGACGGACGCCCAGTGGCGCCCCATCATAGAGCGACAAGGACCCACGCGCGTTGACCTGTGTGTTGATTACTCTTCCCTAAAACAAACCAACGTGATATACCACTTCAAATGTACTACAGGAGACTGTGCGCTTCTGCCAAACAGTGGTTATATCGGCATGACAACAACTTCAATATCCCGTAGATTGACCATGCATTTACAAAGTGGTGGACCACTCACACACATGGAAAAATACCATCAGCAACGACTCACAAGACCAACACTCACTGCCAACACGACCATACTCGCCCACGGAAGCGCCGGGAGACAGTTAGCAGCGCTAGATGCGGTGTATATACGTGACATGGACCCACTAATCAACACACAGGTCAACGCGCGTGGGTCCTTGTCGCTCTATGATGGGGCGCCACTGGGCGCCCGTCTTTCATAGAGTCTCTGTGTCTCTGTATGAAAGTGTTTTTCAAATGTATCTAATGTGTCTTTATTTAGTGAATTATTTAGAAGTGCGCATATGAAATGATAATGAATACGAAATGCTTAGATCAGGGGCCGGCAACCTTTTTAGGGCGCGGGCCGGATGAGAGATCTGGAAGCAGTCGGCGGGCCGGTTATAAATCGTACAATTGCCGGCAATGATGTGTCACATTTTGGGAAATATGACAGCCCGTAATTAATTTGCATTTCAAAAGCTGTGCTTAACAGCATGAGATATTTTGCCGTATGTCACATGGTGGAATATGTATACCTTCTTAGACAGACTGCGCCAGCAGGCAAAATCTAGGAATGAAAGGAAGGAAAGGAATTAAATCTAGGAATAAAGGAATGAAAGCACGTCTCAACTTCATTAGCCGACCAGTGTGCCCAAAAAATATTTCACTTCCGAGGATTAAATTTGTGCCAGCAGGCAAAAGTGAGAATGAAAACATCACGAATGCACGCATGCTTTTGGTTAAAACTATTTTCAATTTCTGAAGGCACCGCGGGCCGGAATACAATGTAAGTTGCCGATACCAGCCGCGGGCCGGACGTCAGCCGGTCGCGGGCCGGATCTGGCCCGCGGGCCGGAGGTTGCCGACCCGTGGCTTAGATGTAACATTGCACGTGTGAAATAGACATATTTGTTCATAATACGAGTGACCTAAATGTAACTGTTTAGTTCCAGTCAAGGTTCTAGTCTTGAAAATGTTGTTAGATATGACAATGAAACGT
>VOPJ01006628.1:0-44016 GCA_014673585.1 Semibalanus balanoides | reverse complement strand
TTATGTATTGTAGGGTGTCGCTTTGCACCCAAAATTCCCAATCCTAGAACACTGATGCACCCTGTTACCTCTGCTAGTGCCTCAGTGCACGAAATAGGGCCTGCGCCCACGGTGCTCTCACACAATTTTGCCGTATTTCACCGACCTGGCAAAATACGGTAAGTTTTTGGGGTCCCCTGAAAAATAATGTTTTTGAGATTTTTTATAAAACAAATGTTGAAAATATGCTCCTCTAGAAATATAGTGGGCCAAATCCGATGAGTTTTTTTAGTGGGGTTACCTTGTGCCCCGACCGAAAATTGCCCCCCTCCCCAGCAAATCCTGGGTACGCCACTGTCCCTGGGTAAACCGAAAGGGTCCCTGGGCCGGTCGGAAGGGCCCTTAAACATGCCGGATGAGTTCCTAGCGAGACTGGTGGCGCCCGTGGAGTAGACAGGTCGAAGTGGCCTTTGACAAACAGGGCTTGTTGAAAGTCAGATGGGTATTGGGTCAGCACTGGAAGGCCCAAAGCACATAGATGACCATATATAAATATTGAATAACAAAGAGGCACATACTCCACAAGTCAAATATATCATCCAGAGCTTTCGGTATATTGTAACACCCTTCGTCAAGTCTAACTTGATTAGATCAAACCAATGATGATGTTAAAGGAACCATGTAATGCTGACACTTGATTGGAAGACATTAATGACCGATATCATATCGAACTTATGAATAACTCATATCGGGGATGGCTGAAGTTCATGTAGCGAAGACTCTCCGGCGGCATTTTCAACACATCCCTAGTGGTTAGGGAATTTAGCAGTCAGGATTAAGCTGGGGCGTGGTTACAATGAAGTGGTGAGATATAAATTATTTAAGTTTGAATTAGTTTAGTGTAAGATGTCTGGGAACCGGGGAACGACATCTGAAGTTATAAATATGATAAATTGTATTGAATTGGTGGGTATAAGTTTTTAATAAGATGAACTAGATAACTAATGGTAAGGAAGGTGGTCTATACACCCAAAAATGGAGGGACAACCTCTGTGGCGGAGCCAATGCTGCAGGGCCAGAATAATACAAACATTTCGAAGGATGATTCAATGCATCAGCATAATGCTCCAGCTTGTAACCCATGGCAGTGTGTTATTGCAATTTCGAATTCCTTAACAGTGTACCAGTAACTATCTGTAATAACTGTCCTCATAGACTCTTGCCTTACAGTCATCCAAGCGGCCATAGCCTAGCGGTCTTTAGGGAGTCATCCTAATCTACAAGTGTTTGCGTCACCATGCCGGTGGCTACACTCTGGTGCAAAACACCCACCCATACTAACAAATATTGATATATGTGTTAAGTTAATAACCTAGTTCATAAAATGCGAATATTTTAAATACAAATCAACCCAATAACGCCAGCACAAGAACAGCGAGCTCCGAGGCTCCGATAGGTAAAAAGCTATAGAATTCAGTGGTAAAAAGATACAAAAACATAAACAACATCAATCGTATCACGTGCGCCATAATTACCGACGAAATCGTGGGTCCAAGGTCAAATTGGTCACGTGACCAACGACCAACACCTGCAGGTAACGATCTGTCTACACGGCGAGAGACCTCGCTGGCGCTTCGCACCTGCTCGGTAATTACTCTCGTAGTCGTACAAGTTTCAATGCACACAATGTATATTAACATCAAAGATATGTTCGTAATTGCTACTCGTATACTTGTAGTCTTGTAGCTCGCCAGTGTGTGCTTTCTCTGGAATGTATTTTATTAATTCATTTTTGGATAAGTTTCTTATTTCATATCTGAGAAGGCAAACTATTCCATATTTTTTACGCCCTGATAGAAGTCGAAAAATAAGCCCTGTTGGGATAGCAAGGTCCACTTTTGACTTGTTTGCATAGTTTTTCGTTCAGATACGTCTAGTTTGAAAAAGAGATTAGTACTAGAAGGTGACACTTTCTTGAGAAAGCAGACATTGACTGGTAGTTTTTAGCGCAACAATATGTGTACTGGCCTCTCAGGCAGCTTTTCCATGGCTATTTGGACCTCACGACCTGCAATACGTGTGCAAAATTTAGTATTTTTAATCAAGTAAAAAACGATCACAAGGATGCCGGGTATTTGAGGTTCGAGACGGATTGTAATGTAACAACGGCGGAGCGACCGCAATAAAAGGGCGTCCAAACGCCCCCCGGCAGGGCGCGGGTTTTAATGCGAATTTGATGTTAAACTGGTGCTTGTCACTACACTGAAAAATAGGTATCCGATACTGTCCAGACTTCCAAAACCAAAATGCATAATCCCTAGAATTATATAAGTTGTTAAAGGGAATGTTTCACTTCTCTGAAAGTTTGTCCAATGTAACGAGCCGCTTGTAAGTGAAAAAATATGAAAGTAATTGCTGCCGACACGATCTGACATTTGTTTCTCACAAACATGCTTCAATTTCATGAAAAACTAAGTTTAGTATTGGGCTTGATTGAGTCATATGAAGGTTTTTGGGAAATTTATAAAAAAAATCACGCTGCAATAATGTATACTAGTTGGGTATGGCTAATTATAGTCAATGAAAACAAGTCTACTTTCATCAACATTTGATAAAAAGGGATGACTACATCGGCTTTAAGCGGCTACCCTAATACACTAGGGGCCTTATTTGTTTTGCAGATGTCAAAACTAAACTCAAATTTACTTTCGATTAGACCTCTGTGGGTGTTTTAACTTCTACAATTCTTAATTTCAATGGAATTCCAACAAACTTGGCCATTCTGCAACTCACAATATTATGGTTAATTGTGAAACATTTCCCTTTAAAGGCCCACCAGCCTCCAAAAGGGAGGCCCCCTGAGCGTCGGGAGCCCCGTACGCGCTCAGGAGGCCCCCTGTAGATTGTCTTGCCCACCCACCCGAAAATACAATCCGCCGCCACTGCACTTGCATGCCTCCATTCACTCACACTTGATCACCTAATATCCACACCAGTACCTATTCACCCCTACAGACGCGAACATGGACTCCTGCAGTGCTGGATGATAATTCGTAGGCAGTAGTGATGTCATTTTCCCGAAATGTCCTGACCAAAGCCAATCCAATACCGAACTGCAGGCATGTTTAAAATATTTGTCTTAAATTCATATTGTTCAAATATTGACCGATTTTTGTTGAGGTCAAAAATGTCAAGACTTTACCGATTTTCATATAGTATACTTATTTATACTCACTGGCAAAAATAGCTTTGGTAACATCATAATTCATAAAACGCACATGTACAGTTTCCAAAAATACATTCTAATTGTGAAAAAGGAACTAAATACATTTGCAAAGCAAAATAGTGGATGCCGCAACCAAATAATTTTACATTAATTAATTGAATTTCGAGCAAATTGTGTATCAAAATGTTGGATAGAAATAAGAATGCTTAAAAATGGGACAAAAAGTGAATTGTTTAAGATCAAGCTGACCGAAAAGTGTCCAACAAATTTATAAGCCTGACCGACCGATTACCAAATCGGTCACACAATTTTTTCGGTAACCAAAATTTTGGTTACTGGTTGACACCATTAGTAGGCAGTGATGTGAAACCCGCAATGGGTGGTTGTAGGGATGAATACGCACTGGTGTGGATTTGGTGTGGATTCATGTGAGTGAATGGAGGCAAGCAAGTACAAATGTGTGACGGGGCGTTTCCCTGAAATTTATATTGATATTGCTAGGTTTCATCAGTTATGATGCAAATTTTACGAAGTCATCCGCATCATGTTGGTGATGACAGTGTTTTGTCATATAAAATGTAAAATGAATGCACGCTAACATGCACCTCGGTGGGCCTCCGAGACAACTTCGCCATGGTGCGGAGAGGGTCAAAAATATGATCCCTGTCTAGCTCGAAAACTAAAGCGGCTAGAAAGAAGCAGAGAAAAACGTTAGCAATTATCGTCATGGCAATTTGAAGTAACTTGGTTATGTTTGGTTCAGGCCTCAGGTCAATATTGAGGTCACCAGAGTTCATCAAAAATAAAATTACCCGTTTTAGGACTTTGCTTCAAACAACCCCTAATATCTCGGAATTTATGGTAGGTAGGATCAAACGGTGAAGTCGAAAGCTCTTGAAAAATGCAATCGACGTAGATGCCCTCCAATTTGAGTTCAGGTCAATAGTTTTGGCTCTAGGAATCATCAAAGGTCAAAAATGCAATTTTTGGTAAAAGCGTTTTTCTAAATGACTTCTATCTATCTAAAAAAGATAGAGCAATGATTTTAACATCATCATGCTTGTCTTGTCAAGGCGCTTTGTTAAAATGTAACATATCAAAGGTGACATGGTTAGGTCAGTCATTTGGTGGCCCAGGTAAGTCATGTTGCATATTAGGCGACGCGGCCGCGCGAGACCAACACAGTGAAGTCATCCGCTCGTCTCTATCTTTATTATATCAAGAGGTATTATCAAAACATTGCTGATGACCTCAGATGACCTCAGATGACCTTGCAGAGATCACTAAACAACAATTATAGCTAGGTCATCACGAAGGAGCTAAAATAACATGATTATAAAAATGGCTTGATACAATGCATGTTCTCTAAATAGGAAGCATTTGTATATTTGTGTTAAAACTGGCCTCAAAACGGGAAGGGAATGACAGCGAATTTGTGAACTGTGTCACTCTGAGCTGGCGTCAACTGGTTTTCACACCCTTACGTGTCGTGGTCTTTGATATTGATGTTCTGCCAAGACGAGAGCAAATGAGGAAGATGGCCATGTCACTCTGTTATCATACATTTTCTGATACGTAAATACCCTCGAGCTGAGGTACGTGAATGCCGCTAATATAAACTGACTGCGACATGGCTTTACGGGGATACGCAGCCAATGTGGAAGATAACTGCTCTCAATACCTTTGTAACACGCATCACGTGTCGTGGTTTGGGATATCGGCGACTCTGCCAAGTCACGTGCCCCGCGCGACATGTCACGAGCCTATTAGATGCATTCGGCTGGAAATATCATTGACCTCTATAGGATTAGACAGCTGACATCGGCAATCAAAACGTGCCACCATGTATGGCAGCGTGAGGGAAAACTATTTTTTTGCGGCAAGTGCGTACCATTGTATTTCCTATTCAAGGGGAGGCTGCTGCTAGGAAACTCGTGTGACTATGACAAGAAGTTGTTCGGCAATCGGTTGCAAAAAAGAGGCAAAGTGATCTGCCGAGAAATGGGAAGATTTTGACGTTTCATATGTAAGTAATTTTGCTTATAGAACGTTAGTTATTTGATTGTTTTTCGGTGAGTTCTAGGACAGCGCCACTATTTGTTCATCTTCATTTCTTCTATGTGATGCACGCTTGAAAATACCAGGCTTTGTAAGTTTAGTGACCGGTTCTGATCACATTTGGATGAGGTTTTAGAAATACTTTACCAGTACGGAGTGGTGAGAGCGCGAACGCCGAACAACAGCAGTGTTCGAACGAGCGTAGTCTTTTCAGATGGGTCAGCATTTTCCATTTTCATTTTTGCTTTGCTGCATGGCATGGGGCTCCCGATCACTGCACTGATTATGCAAAAGTATACTCTGATAATTGTATCGTTAACTAACATATGGTCAGGAAGTGACCCAATATTTAACACAACTGGCAGAAACTTTCACCATTATAAATAAATAAAAAAAGTTAAATACCAAAACCTGCCACATGCTGACTTCGGAATTCAACTCCGCAGGTGAAAATTCAGAAATAAAATTTAAAGAGAGATACTGAAAGGTGCAGGTAGCATTGTTTGACTATTGCAACAAAACAACAATGCTTAATCAGTTGCCGGACACAAATGCAATAACTCGGCTCTGTCTGTTTCATGTTCATGCATGCTCTTCACTAGGCCTTAGGTCACCGATTTGCTTTTACCTGACCTTCTAGAGTCACCGATTTAAACCAAAATCAGAGATAAAACAAAATGTAGGTAATGATGCAAATTATTGAAACGCTGAAAGGGCTTCGAATCCATCATTCAACCACTATGGCTGTGGCACAACCGCCAAGTGTCATTTTTTTAGCCGTTTTTGCGGAATTGCATATCCTATGTGGGGTCCAATGGGGGTAAAACGCGTAATGGAGAGATTTTATCTCCTGCTGTTCGCCTGTTTCATACGGGCGGAAAATATTGCAGTGAGCGGAAAGCTGAGTGCATTCTTGAGGCAGAAGCTCCGTTTAAAATGGCTCCAAGATTGAAATCAGCGCAAAAACTGTCCTTAAAGGGGACATGTCCACTCAAAAGCAAAATTGATATGTTAAAAGAACAGCCGAATTTGATAAGGCACCGATGAAGTCCGTCTTTTTTTTTTCTTTTTTTTTTTTTAAATGCGCGCCCGGTCGCCCAATATCGCTTTCAAAGTTCAGTTTCTTCCAGCCAATGAGGCGACGAAGTCCGCCACCACTACTTACCAAATGATAGGCTATGGAAGGAAAAGTTTGATGTTAAAAGAACGGAGAAATTAATGTAAAGAAAGTTTTTTTTTTACTTTTACGAAGGGAATTTTGATTTTCCCAGCATTAATGAAGTTTTTCCCGACCCCGAGGTTTTTCTTATAATTGATCCTCCGATTCCGGAGATACCAAATGAAAAAGAGTCCTGTTCACGTTTCCATGGCAACGGCTCAAATGCGCAGATGCGGTAGATTCAGTTAAAAGGGACACTGTCCACTTCAAAGTAAAAATTTAATTATGTTAAAAGAACAGCCGGAATTTGATAAAGCACATGAGTCCTTTTTTTTTTAATTCGCGCCCAGTCGCCCAATATCGCCGTCGTTCATAGTTCAGTTTGCTTCCATCCAATGAGGTTGTCGAGTCCGCCACCACTACTTACTTAAATGATAGGCATGAAGGAAAGTTAATGTAAAGAAGGAAAGTTAATGCAAAGAAAGGGGTTTTTAACTTTTACGAAGGGATTTTTGATTTCTCAGCATTGATGAAGGTTTTTCTCGACCGAAGTTTTTCTTATGATTGGTCCTCTGATTCCGGAGATACCAAATGGAAAAGTCTGTTCACGTTTCCATGGCAAACGTTTAATGGCAATTTTAAAAAATCATAAGTGGTCCTTATCTCTTGTGTAAAGCCTGCTTTTGCGATATTCACTTCCGGAGAGGCAGAAGCGGTAGATTCAGTTAACAGGAATCACAATGTATAAGCGCATCGGCGTCTCATCCAATTGGCAATAGCGTCAGCTGACGGTTGGTCAGTTCAAGTTGATATCCCTTCTCTGTGATTACAGTTAACTTGAGCAAACGCTTCCATGTACGTTTAGTGGTGTGTATAAGGTCGTAAAAAAGTTTTTAGATTTTAAACCCTCGCACCGCGGGGTCTGAAGCAACTTCGAACCGACCGGGGGGGCGGATACCGCCCCCCCCAGAGATCTCCAAAAAAACTAGCGCAACGTAGCGAGAAGCGTGAAAACGGCGTAGGTAGGCCGTGACGAGTTACTAGCGAAAATTTACTTTAGGCTATTTTTGATCAGGGTCAATATTGAGGTCACCAGAGGTCAAAAAAGGTCAAATCCATATTCGATGTAAAATTGAAAACTGGCTTCACATAATCCGGACTAGCTCAGTAACTGCAATAGCTAGGAGCAATTCCGAAAAAGCACTGAATTGCTCTTTGAAACACTCTTTCGCCGAATAATGTCCTCAGATTGAGAATCGGTCAATAGTAAAGGCTCCAGAGGTCAGCGAAGGTCAAAATGCTTAATTTTACTTGAAAAAGTTTTTTGTTAATTAACTTCTTAAGTTTAAGGTTAGAGCAGTTCCATTTTGACACCATCATATTTCTCAATCACGGCACATCGCACCATACATCTTTTTATCTAGCTAAGGTCAAACTTAAAAAAAATGACCTGACCTGACCTGAGGTCATGTCAAGGTCAAGTCAAATTTTATGTCTATCGATGGAGGTTGACAAGAGAACAGAATGGAAAACCACAGTACTCTATCTTACGTAGAACATGAGTTATTGACAAAAAACCATATTGACCTTTTGGCACAGTGGATTTGACCTTAACGACGGTTTCGCGGGAAGAAAAATACAACTTGCATTCTTATTTTTATGCTGTCAGAATAGTGATTATTATGAAAACTGACAACATTTATCCAGGTTTTGTTCGATTGGTGGCGCATTTCAATTTCTCCCATAGACTTTAATGGGAGGTCTTCAAAAATGACATGACCTCAGGTCACCATATAAAAAAAATCCAAGAAAACGAACTGTTTAGATTATCGAAGGCCTTATACACACTTGTGGAGTTTCGAACTTGTTTGGTTCACCACTGTGGGCTTCGGCCAAAGATGTCAAACTTACAAAAAAACGGACTGAGGTCAGGTCATTTAATGTTGACCTGAACAACGTGACCTGTGAAAGTAGGAAGTCAATTTTTTCAGAAAGTGTGCGGAATTGATGCCCGAACAGCCATACAAAATTTGGCGGCGCTACGCGTCGCTGTTTTCCCGCTAGTCCGGAAAAACCTGTGGGGGGGGGGGGCGGATATCCGCCCCCCGTCGGTGCGAGGGTTAAAAGTAATGCAATTAATTATTGTTTTTTGTTATTTGCGCTTTTTGAATAAGAGTTTAATGGCAATTAAAAATCATGAGTGGTCCTTAGCTCTTGTTTAAGCCTGCTTTTGCGATATCATCCGGAACAGGCAGTGTCCCTTTAAAGCGGCCAGAAGCCAAAAAATGTAGTCGGAGGTCATCGGCGGTCAGTGACCTCGGTTGACCTAAGAAAAGGTTAGTCGATGTCACAATCTCAGCAGAAGACACACTTGTCACCTGAAAACATCTTTGCATTTGCTCCTGAACGTCAAAACGCGGAAACTGCCACATGGTAACCAGGATCGATACTACGTGACGCCAGTTTCGCCTGACATGACCTTGAGAAACAGGTCATAGGTCACGGGTCATGAAAGTTGGAAGTTCTACATTTTCAGAGTATGTGTCAAATTGTTCAAAAGTAGGGTACCTAGAGTTTCATCGTGATCAGTAGCAAACTTCGTGGTTATTCGAGAAAAAAGAGGGTGGCATCCACCCCTACCCGAGCGAGGGTTATTCTTCAGCATACACAGCAGCTCCTGATGCCTCCATAGTTCTCCATTTTGGGGGCGTTTTTACTCATAATTACTGGAGTGAAACTTTTTCCCCAGTGCTCAAAATTTGATCCATTTCATACCATTTGCTTTCAACGCTCATTCAAAAGTTCCCCTTCCCGACCATAGTTTAACATTATGAGGAATGCACGCCCTCAATATGGCAGCGCTAGTTTCATCCATGGCAGGGCACGTCTGGCCTGTTGCGGCGTAAGCTTAAGCGTGCCGTCTAATCCTATAGAGGTCAATGGGAAATATCGTTTTCAAATTGACAGGGGCGGAGAGTGAAAGCATTATCACGTAGTTTGGAGATTGTCTAACGTTCTGCATCGACTAATTCTACCTGTGTTGTCTAATATAGCCGTAGGCGACGATTTCCAAAGGCTTGCAGAGGGATCTTTCCCCGTCCCGGGACATCAGGCTCACGGGTCGAAATGCCCCATCCTCTCGAACTTGGCTCCTACTGGCAATAGGCGAGAACCATACACACCGGTCGATTGCTCGTCAAAATAAGCGGTTGGGTCGGATCGGGTCGGGTCGGGACAAGTTTCAGATCAAAGGAACCTCGTTGATACTTCGCTCGGTGGTGCTGACGATACGCCATCACGGATATCCTCGCGCAATCTGGGCCAGGTGATTGGATTTTTCCGGGACAATGGCTTCTGTAAACAAGGACGGACGCGGGGAAAAGAAGTGCCTTGGGATATCCGGCCGACGGTCAAAAAACGTCAGAACGTCAAAGTTGGCTTCAACCTACATTGATCATCGCAGATATTATCAGTCTGTATGGTATTAACCCGCGAGTCACTGGGGGGGGGGGCTTTTTTAGCCCCCCCCCCGAGGAATATCTAAAATATCTAACGAAACAATGCAGCTATCAACGCCAAATTTCTAGTACCTGACCGGGCATCTTTTTCACACCCTTTGCATTTTTTTTTTTTAAATTTCGTCATTTTGTGTCTTTTAGATAAAGCTAATGTTAGTGACGTACTACCACGATTTTACTCAAAATACAGCCTAAACTTTAGGAGACTGTACGAATGTCATGTTAATAGATCAAATGGAAATCCAAAATAAGGAAATAGAAAATGTCAAGGCGCCTACAATATGGCTATCTCAGATTTTTGAAAAAAGATTTTTGGGACGCCAAATGTTCAAAAATTTACCTGTTACTTTTGAAAAATCTAAAATACTTTTTAAGATATCCTCAAAATCCCACATACTGTTACTACTACTACATATTCAACAACCGCATACTAGATTAGTCAACAATGCATACTGTATTTCCGACTGAGTGATGACATCACAGGTATGGTTACTCCCGAGGACGCTTACCCTATCACGATTTGGAGGACATGTTCGGAGCATTATCTCTTACCCCACTCTTTTGACAGCATTTTATTCGGTAGACACAATGAGTAGAGTACGGCAGCCACTGAGCGATACTGCTGGGAGACGAGAACCGGGTCGAGAGGAAATGAGGTGATTGAGCGTGGGTAGTTGAGAAGGCTAATTTCAAATTTTGAACTAGTGAGCAGATCACCTTGAGTCTTTACACTTTGAACTTTCATTCACGTAACCTTAAATCAGGTGGTAAATGAGTATCAATTTCGTGGTCCTACAGTAAAATAGTATGTACAACATGTGTTGCATGCTTCGTATAATTTTTTGGCATATTGACCCTTATGTGACCCTGAACCTGACCTTGACCTTGACATTTTGCCAAAAATCCCCGATTAGCTCATTCTGGATGTGCGTCATACATTTGAGAGCATTCTGGGTGATCATGGTTGCAACCAATTGCTTTGAATGGAAAATATGGCCTATAAAATTGTGTCTGTAAATTTTGACCTTTGACCTGACCTGTGACGTCACCACTGACCTCTAGGGCAACAACCAAATTATTTTACGTCGATGAATTTTCCTGGCTAAGTCGATTGCGTTTTGGGTTCAGCGCGATGAGTTTGATTGGTTCCGAAGATACAAGGGGGGCTAAAAAGCCCCCCCCCAGTGACTCGTGTTACAGAAATACCCCAGTGACTGCCGGGTTAAGTTATTTGCTTATTTTATTATTCGCTATTTGTGAATCGCAAAAATACTCGCTGTATGAGGTATTTGGCCAAAATGCCCGCAAAATGAAAAATGAGAAAATCAATCGAAATGATATTTTGAGCCTTAACCCGCGCGCATTGCAGTGGGGGGGGGGGTAATTTCCGCCCCCCTCAGGTTTTTCAGGAGTAGCGCAATAAACGGCGACGCGCAGCGCCGCCAAATTTTGTACACCTGTTTGGGCATCAATTACACACACTTTGGAAAAGTTTTGACTGAGGTCATTTCAGGTCAGGTCACAAGTCCATGTCTAAGTGACCTCACCTTCAAAATGTTTGCGTTCGTGGCCAAAAGCCACGTCTTTTTTCGAAAGTTTTGGAAACTTGCAGGATTTAATAAAGAATATAAGTACCTACAATTGTTTTATCTCGGATTTTCGTATCGGTGACTCAAAAGGGCAGAGTCAATTTCCTGACGCTCACCCATTATAAGTGAATGGGAAATAAACAAATGCTTCCCTTTCAGAAAATATCCATTGGATCAGGATAATTCTTTCAGAATCATGCTATTTAAGCTATTCTAAATGATCAGGTGCAATTTTGCTTAGTGATTTCTACAAGGTCATGCTGAGGTCATCTGAGGTCATCACAATTATTGCTAATAACTAATTGATAGAAACAGAGAGACGATCAGCTGACACCAATGTGATCATCTCGTATGGCCGCGTTGCCACATATGCAACATGACCTACCTGGGTCACCAAATGACCTGAGGTTAAATTTTGAAGTTGACCTTACGAGGTCATCATGTATATGTTTCAAAGCGTCTTGGCGAGAGAAACACGATAGTGTTAAAATCAATTCTGTCATTTTTAGATGAAATGCTATCCAGGAAAACATATTTTACCAGAAACTGCATTTTTGACATTTGATGACCTCAGGAGCCTAAACTATTGATCTGAGCTGAAATTTGAGGACATGGCTGCGGTTGCAAATTTCAATAGTCATCTATTGCTTCTTTAATCGTTTGCTCTAGCTATCATAGTTTTCGAGATAATTGGGGGTATTCTGGAAAAGAGTCCTAAAAGAGTCCTAAAACCGGAAAATCTGACCTTTGGTGACCTCTGGTGACCTCACTTTTGACCAGACGTAACAAATGACTGCAACACTTTACTTAGACTTAGTATTCAGCTATCTAACGCTGTTATTTGCTTGTCGCTAAGGAGCGTAGTTTTCAAGATAGCAGGGTGACGGAAATCCCCCCTGCAATTCGTTTTCGGCGCGAACCTCCCACAGTGCGCAGATCAAGATGGCCTTGTTTCCTTCATCTATTGCAATCACCAGCTCGGAGAACGTTCAGTATAGTGAAGCCACTCGTCGAGAAAAGCAGATTCGCAAACCTCTCAGCCCGTTATGTCAGTTAAACATAAAACATCTCACCCTGAATGCTGCTTACGAGTGCCTTTTAACATGTCTCACCTTTTAACGTCATCAGATCTCGCCTGACCTTCTGCCCACCTTGGTCAATGCCTTGGTCCTCTTGCACGTTCGATACTGCCTTGCCGTCTATGGCAACGGGTCGGAGAAAAACACACAACGCCTCCAAAAATCCAGAACTTTGCGATGCGCGTTGTCCTCCGCCGTCGCAATTTGATCATATATCTGGACGTGCGTGAGGAACTAGGCTGGCCTGCTGGCCCGGTCAGCTCTACAACAGCACTCTATACTTTTGCTTCACAAAATACGATTACCCGGCGACGCAAGCTCTTGCCTCTCATATTCAGGCCAACTCTTCTCTTCGCTCCCGTTCTACTCGTCAGGACACTGATCTAGCTCTCCCGCGTGTGAGGACGGAGGCGGGTAGGCGGCGCCTCCTATACAGCATCGCGAAACTGTACAACTCTTTACCTCAGGAACTCCGAAACTCGTCGCTCGCGTCTTTTTAAGCATGTAACTGTGCAATCACTTTAGCTTGGGAGTGAGCCTGGGACTGGATGAATGACGAATGTGTAGTGTGTATGGAATGTGTGCTTTTATGTTTTGCCTTTGTGCTTTTATGTTTTGCTTGTGTGAATGCTGCTTACGAGTGCCTTTTAACATGTCTCACCTTTTAACGTTATCGACTCGACACTCGGAATAGCCATTTTAGTTGGAGAGTGTTTAACTGTCAATACATACATACATACATACATACATACATACATACATACATACATACACACTACACAGCTGTCATGTTACGCCAATTGACTCTGTTGATCCAAGACGCTTCAGATTTCCGGCAATCTCAGACCGGAGCAACGCAATCAGCACCGTCGCCGGCGCTGTTTACCATCAGCATTGAACACGAATGACAGGAGGTCCTGCACTCTAAACTGCATCGGTCCAATGCGATCAACATCCGCGCTGCCCGAGGAACAAGTAATTCGAGTGACTGCCATAACATCTCCTCTCTCCCTTCTCCCCTCCCCCGATCTCCCCCCTCTCGCTCTCGCTCTCGCTCTCGCTCTCTTTATAAAACAATGGTGCACACAATCCATTTAGCTGATGGCGTCGGGCATCCTCCATCTGCGCATGGTTAGTTGCGGTTACCATGACGACTGCAGACAGCATCGAAATTCGAGACTTCTCAGAGCTGCATACGGGTCACTGAACTGAGTCTGGTTTCCTTTGAGTCTGATTACTATATGCATATATGTTACACTTCTCGTTACACCGCGTGATGACGTGTGTCAGTACTGTGGCGTATCCGCTGATGTCAATAACATCCTTTTATGAAAACACCATCTCGTGGTAAAGGGTGGTTCAACATATACGATAGGAAGTATTTTTTAGGGGATGGTGTTTGTCCCACTTAAGGGCTATTTTACTTTCGAACATAGGCAGATACAAAACATATGCAGGCCAGTGACCGCGGGCGAGGTCGGGTCGCGCGTGCACTGCTCCGCTTCACCTACGTAACAGCGAAGAGTTTGACCCGAGTGAGTGCCTGTGAGTCAAACTGGTAGGTACTTCTTAATAACATGACCATAATAGGACTGAACAAGGACATTCTAGTGTGTGATCCGCCTCCATTGGATCGGCACATGTATTCTTCTGTCGGACAAGATTCTGACGATCTTGGTGCATTGCTATTGGATTATTATTGTCGATTGTAACATGGCATATCCGCACAGTGGCGTAACTTCTCCAGAAACGTTGGAGGGAGAAAAAGGGAAAAATTGAGCTGGGAAAAATTGCTTAAGTACCATCAAATATGACAAATATTTAAATGTCTCCCGGATTGGACCAACTTCCTCTTCCAAGTTTGTAGGGGGGGGGAGGTTGAAGCCCACTGGATAGGAAATATTGACCTTACCTAAAACCTAAAAATAGACTTTCGATAAAGTTTGTCTTAAGCTATCTAACGTCTTGTGTGATTTTCGAGATCTTAATAGAGCGGCTTCCCCCCTGAATGCAGTTTGTGGTTGGCCACGGCAACGGCAGAACCACGGCAGTGATTATCAGTGGAGTATTTATAAATCAGCAAAGAATGGGGAGGAACACACTGTTCGATTCAGACTCTCTCCGTGGGGGACATATTTTTGTGACAAAAAGGTACACAATTTTTTTTCTCCGCCAATTTGGGCCGGTCACCTTTTTGGTATTGGAAGTGAAAAATGCATTTTTTTCGGGGTAAAATTCATCTTTTTTGGGATCATAAATCGGGAAAAAATTATCTCTGAAAAACAACAAAGCAAAAACGCAATATTCCGTAGTAGAGGTGCCACTTTTCTACCCGCTTATCCGCCATATGCGGATAGTTGCTATCATAGTATCGCATGCCGCATGGATAGTAGCGGATAGCACAAGCAATCGTTTAGCTGTAGTGGGTAGTTGGTGGGAAGCAGAATTGTTATAGATTAAACAATTCCAAAACAGGGATTTTGATGGGAATTGGGAAGATTGAACAAATATAGACACCTCAGCTAGTGAGCAGTGAGCAGCAAATAGATCAACACAAACAGTCCAGCACTGAATAATGATGATAATTGGTGTTTTAGGGCGCATCGACAGCAAAGTTCACATGGCGCCCACATTGAACAATTAGTTATTTAATGGCAGACATATTTATGGCAAATCTTGAAGCATAATCAATGTGAATATACTCAGTTTGGTATACACTACTTATTTAACAATCATATGTAAAGTTGATAGTTAAAACACATGATGAACACTGCAGACAACTAGCATAATCAAACACCAGCTGACAAAGATTAAGGCTTTGTCTGTTTCCTCATAAATATTCACACTTCTTGCAAAATATTCTTAAATATCCCCCTAGCCTAGTGTTCAAACATGACCAGTCAGGGTCGCAAAAAGGGAATCCCAACGTCAACTATTTGTAACAGCACCAAGTCTGGTTGTTGCCTGTTGGATGAGTAGTCAGTCACAATGAGAACAGGTAAGAACAACCCCCAAAATGGCCTGATAGGAAAGAATCAGCAAAGTTATTTTCCAACCAATGAAATTAATATCACTAATCTTCGAAAATCTTGGCCAGACCTACAAAATTATGACGTAACTAACAGCAGCAACCACCCACACAACCCCATAAACAACCTTTCGCTTTCATATAATTCTTTCCTATGAAAGATAGCATGATATAAAAGTTTGGCGCACATGATACGGTTATCGTGTTCTCTTGACTCGTAAAAATGTGTGATCAGATTATCTTATGACGTAGGCAATGAGCATTAGACACATATTCTTGGCGAGGAGCAGCGTACACACTCGTCCATATTTGTGCGCATTTCTAAAGAACATCACAAATGTTTTGCAGACTGGAAGTCAGGAAACGTTAGCAAAATGTATATAAACTAGATATACTTGATTTGGTGTATAAGAAATATGAAAAACAATGTTTCCTCGTTAACCAAAAGTATAAAGAGATGCTAAAAGCAAATCTTTGTCTTTTTCTGTTTATCTGTTTTCCATTTTATTTATCCACAAATACCAATGCTTTTCTTAATTAATCAGCTGACTGCAGAACACAACGCCAATTGTGACGCATCAAAGACGTTGTAAAATTAGTGGTATTACGGCATGGCTTCAGGCTTGTTGTTGTTGTTGTTGTTGTTGTTGTTGTTGTTACTGAAGGTCGATCAGTGCATGCGGTGTGTCAAGTTGGTGGGTGTATCTTTGAACACAGAATACGTGAATTACAATCCTTTTCAGCTCAGATGCATTTTTTGAAAGGCTTGAATCAATAGACTATTTAATCAATTGACAATGTATGTTGAAATGCTGGGCATTAGGCAAACATTACCTTATTACCTAAACCATGCTTTTCAATATTTTCCAGAAGGCATGAAATGTGAATGCATGATTTGTCTTGCAAAATCAGAAATAGTGGCCTGGACCCTGCTTCCTTGTTTTCTTGAAAGAAATTGTTTGTTTCTGTATTACACCATTAATGCATAACCTCATGATATTGGCTTATTTGTGGTGTGTGACTGTGAGCTACCATGAGCCATGAGTTAGTCATTGCCTATAACTTTGACCCAACGTGTTTCCAGGTTTTTCAGATCCATTACGCTCTTGATTTAATTATAATTTTGTATTTTGTCAGCTTGTTTTTAGTGTCTTATGTTTTATAGCTTTATGGGTTATTACATAGTTGTATTTTTATTATGCAATGTTGTTTTTTATCTTAAAATTTGTAGAAGTAGCAAATTTGATTTGGCGGTTTTCGCGGGTTGCTGGCAGCTGCCATATATGGTAAAGTGGGCAGTGGAGAGTAGTTGAAGGAGGTTTGCGGGGCTGGGCGGGTAGCCACAAGCCTGATAAGTGGCACCTCTATTCTGTAGCATACCCATATATGGACAATAATAACGTTTAACTCGTACCAGCTTGCAGGGGCATCACGGATAATTCTTGAGTGGGGGTCGGCTGAAATGACGAAAAATGTACCTCTTTTTTGTATGCGCGTGTTTAAGCTTTCGCTGTATTTGTCGCGAGGATTTCCATTTATAGTAGGTATTTAGTAGCTATTTAGCGCCACGCGCGATTTTTCGGGGGTTGGCCTGATATGTTTGAACTTAACGTACTTTCAGGTCAATGGTAAGTTCTTTAAACAAAAATCAAGGAGCGGCGATGGGAAGTCCGGTAAGGTGTCATTGTAGCAAAGTTTAATAAAAGGGACTGTCCCACCTTAACAAATAAGATTTGAGTTGAGATTAAGCCATTTTTGCGTGCTTAGCATTGAAATTATGTATGGTATAAGTTAAACACCACTGAGGTCAAATCACAGAGAAAATTCTGTTTGATTTTGCAATCTGTAACATCGCCAGCCCAAATGTATTTTGAATTGTGGCCGTGAACAGATTTCGTAGTCTCTCTCTTGCTAAGTGATTACAGTCGACTTGTTTTACCTTTGGCCATGCATAGCCATACACTAGTCTGCTTAATAACAGCGCTGAAGGTTTCTTTTTTCCAAAAAATCTTCATATGACGTCATCAGCCCATTTTTTTTTATTAAATTGAGGCACTGTTTCGTGAGAACATGTCATAATCGTGTTCAGGCAGCATTCACTCAATTTTGGCACATACAAACGACGTAAACATTGACACATTTTTTGCAAGGTGGGACAGTCCCTTTAATGAAAGAAGTAGAGCAGAAGTCCATCCCAATCTTGATGCACAGTGTTAAAGTATGTCAAGATATGAAGACCGACTCTCTGTTTGCTGTTTGAACGAGCATGTGAGGAACTTCACAGCATCTAAACAGCCAGTTTCCCTGGTGTGTCTTTACTTCAAAGGCAGAAACGAAGGTCTTAGCGTTTATGGGACGTTGAGTGAAAAGATGTGAAAGATTGTCCCTTAAAGGGAATAGTTCACCTTGAAAAGAGAAAAAGTTAAGTAATGATGAAGAGAAGCAAGAAATTAAGTATCTATTACATAAGTCCAAGAAACCTTATATTTACGCGAAAAGCAAATTAAATTCAATTATTGTGAATAATTCATATTTTTTCCTCAAAGTAAATGCGAAATCAGCTGGCTGAGAAGCACGCAACGTCAATTGATTTAGTAAGGGATCGTGTCGTATGACATGGTGGTACCTTGCCCAGTACTTGTTGAAGAAGCCGGAAAATAAAACGCTTAAACCATCACAGTACTTGCTTTAAGTAGGTAATTCGTCACATTAGATTTAACTATGAAAGTGTAGTTGTCCGCCATCGTCGCTGCACGTTCCGTGCTCTGCGGAGCGGCTGTCTGGATATGGTGTCACAAGGTCATGGCCGGCGGCGCGCCGCGGGCGGCCAATCAAACAGCGGCACGCGCGTACTGGTGCGAGGTGGGGTTCGGTGAGTGGGGAGGGGACAGATCAACCATTTTGTACGCGAGCCTGGAACGTTCAGGCCAGCGCTGAACGCTACGCATACGCTACAGAACGTTTTTAGAAAAATGTTTTATAGAAGATTTAAACATCAAAAATCACCTATGCATAGCATTACCTGACAAAGTTTCATTCTTGCAGTAAAAAGAATGAGGTACTGAAACAGTATGGTTTTGTCCAGCAACTTTGCCACTTTCCCAAGTCTTACGTCATCTGTGCGTCATAATCACTACCGTCAGCTCAGCCAAAATCAGCCAATCAGCGATTGAGTTACCGGGTATACCGGTCCCGACTTTTAGGACTCGAAATATTAAATATTAAGAGGTTTTCCTTGAAAAATGTGAAAGCGTCACAAGTCATTTTCGAGCATGCGCCACAACTTGGCTATTCAACTCAAAAACCTAATGTTAAAGGTGAACCATTCCCTTTTAAAGGAGTGTGGGCTAACTCTTTGAAATGTCAAATATTTTTTATAGGTAGAAAGCTATTGGTTTGATCCAGGGACTATCATGGGCTGGGTGCACCGATGGGTGCCCACTCAATTCTTCCGATTGTATGGGTTGGGTATGGATTTTTACTTTTCATGGGTACTGGGCGGGCATGGGTATGACAATTTTAGAGCAATATCGCTAAGCGTTCTTTTTCACTTGACAAGCAGATGTTAAACAATTTTTTTTTAATGATATAGGACGCTGAAACAATAGACTTTGGCAACTATATGACAACAATAAATAATGGTAAGTAATAGGGCAGTATGATTTTTAAATCATGTCTGATCCTAAGTCTGATCCAATATGATAATGTTGACCGCAAAGTGTTCGATATGTTGGGATTAACAGAAACACACAGGTGCCTGGCATTATTTATCGTTAATAGTATGAAATTCAACACGCTAGGATAATGGTTGCAAATTTTGTGAAAATGATTATCTGCCTCATCAGAATGGGCCCCAATGGGCATGGGTATCAATATTATGAATTTGAATGGGTTTGGTCTGGGGGCTTGGTGTTCATGGCTTCGGCTGCTGGCTTGGAGTTTTGGCACACCATGATAGTTCCTCTGGTTTGATCATTGTCGATACAATTCACGGTCTGGAGCCCTTTAAGTTGAATTTGTACTTAATACCGTTTGCATTTGAGTTTTTGGTTTCAAAACCTCATAAAACGATCGTCAACCCATAAACAAGAGTAACGAAGATGAACCTATAATGGCCGCACCCAAAAGACGATAAACAACGCATACACAATGTATGGGTTTGTTTATTGTTATCGAGGGCTCCTGTCGGCAGCTTGCTATCAGTGCTCAACGAGGTTGTATTTTCTATTGGCCAAGCTAACAATATAATGCTAGCGTTTGGTTATTTAAGAGCAATGCTCTATGAGCAGAAAAGCTCTTGGCAAGTTATTCGATAATTAAGTTCCGTGTAATGTGATTGGCGAACTTTGGAAATCTCGCAAACTTAAGTGAATCTGGGGAAATTAAGTACATGGCTAAATCAGAAAAATATGTTCTACAGACTAGTGTCAACAACTCCACACGACCAATGTGAGTAGGCACACTACCTTAAAAGGTAACAGTTCACCTTTAACATGGGGTTTTGAGTTGAGATAGCCAAGTTGTGACGCATACTTGAAGATGACTTGTGACGCTTTCACATCTTCAAAGAAACCCCTTAATTAATTATTATTCAGTCCTAAAAGTCAGGGATGGGAATACTCGGCAACTCTAATCGCTGATTGACTGATTTTGGCTAATTTGACGTATGATTATGACGCACAGATGACGTAAGACTTGGGGAAAGTGTAAGTGCTGGACAAGACCATACTGCTTCAGTACCTCATTCTTTGTATTGCAAGAATGCACTTTGTCAGGTAATGTTATGCATAGTGATTTTGATGTTTAAATATTCTATAAACCATTTTGCTAAGCAACATTCTGTAGCGTATGTGTAGCGTTCAGCACTGGCCTAAACGTTTCAGACTTGCGTAATGATTGTTGGTCTTTCCCCACTCATCGAACCCCACCTCGTACCAGTACCCACTACGCGCGTGCCGCTGTTTGATTGGCCGCCCGCGGCGCAGCCGCCCGCTGAGTGATAGGAGCCGGCCGGCGAGACCGGTGCGCCAGTGACGTGTAGACCGTGCATGACCTTGTGCCACATAATGCAGACGGACGCCCCAGAGCACGGACAGTGAGCGACGGTGGCAGACACTACACTTTCTTTGTGAAATATAATAGCGACGAATACCTACTTAAAGCAAGTANTCCCCACTCACCGAACCCCACCTCGTACCAGAACGCGCGTGCCGCTGTTTGATTGGCCGCCCGCGGCGCAGCCGCCCGCTGCGTAGCCGCCCGCTGAGTGATAGGAGCCGACCGGCGAGACCGGTACGCCAGTGACGTGTAGGCCGTGCATGACCTGTGGACACATAATCCAGAACGGACGCCCAGGCACGGACAGTTAGCGCGTCTGTTGTCTGCACGTTGCGCACGACGGTGCGAGGGCGGGACATTACACTTTCATGTTGAAATTTATAATAGGACACGATACAGTTAATGTGACAAGGTTACTGTGGATTTCAAAACTTTATGTCCGCATTCTTTAACAAGTCACTGCAGTACCACCATGGATACGACACGATTCCCTCACTAAATCGATAAATCCTCTCAGCCACTATTTGACGGTGCTCCGCCTTCTCCAGTTGCCGGAGGGTGGCGATCTCACGCAGGGTCGACATCGGCACACCGTCGTCGGAGAGACGCACGCGGATCTTCTTCAGAGCCACCATTTGGCCTTCATTGCGCAGGTCGCGCGCCTTGAAAACGGTGCCGTACGCGCCTGTGGAGAATAGAGGGAACGCATGCTCAGGCACGTCGGGGGGGGAGGGGGAGAGGAGGGGGAGAGGAGGGTGTTTGGAGTACGACGGATGAGTACACAGGCAGGTAAAAACGACGGCGCAAACAAAAACACGACACTGGAAGAATCAGTGATAAATGGCTGGGAGTGATTAGCAAGGTAGCTGACGCTTAATCAGTTGTGAGGTTGGTGTGGGTGGGGAAATTGGGGAGCGGGGGAGGGGGGTAAGACGGTAGCCCATGCTAAATGAGCTGTGAGGTTAGCGTAGGCTAACTGTACGGCGCTGGGGAAGTAGGTCATTGCAGAACGGTGAGCAGCCCCAATGCCTTCAAACGCCAGCCCACATAACTAGGTACGTGTCCGTGTGTCGCCGATCGAAGCGCTGGCGGCGGGCGGCGGGCGGCGCAGGGCCACCGTGCGCGTCTTTATTCAGCAGTGGTATGTGCGCACACAACATCTCCTCTCAGCCGCAACATTGTATCTACAGACGGCAGATTTATACAATATGGTGGCAACAGCACCGCAAAGACTCGCATGAATTATCACCAAATAATTGACATTTTAATTTGCTTTTTCCGCGTATTTTTTTTTTTACTTACTAGTAATATGATGCTTAATTTCTTGCTTGTCTTCATCATTTCTAAGCTTTTTCTCGTTTTTTCAAGGTGAATTATTCCCTTTAAGTCACCATCGACAAAATTGTATGTAATTACACCAGAAGCATAACTCTCCTGACCTTTTGTTATCCCACTAATTGGCACATTTGCCTTTTTACGAGCCAGTCAGAGATCAGAGACGCTAGTAAATATTAACCCACCATTGACAGGGGGCGGGGCGAAAAACGCCACCTAACAAATTTTCGCAATAGCACAAAACTAATAGTGCAAAACAAAACTAACATCGTGGAAATTTGGGTACCTTCCACATCGATTTGACGTCTTCAGTGTACAACTAAAACAATTATATTCTAAGATATAAAATGACAAGGGCTATAAAATATGTATCTCGGATTTGTGCAAATTTGGGTTTTAACCCATAACAATTGAAATACTTTTTTTACTCGAAAAATGCCCCCCCCCCAAAAAAAAAACGCAAATAATAGCATAATTACACTAGAGAGCCTTATATGGGCGATTCCCAAGCCAACCTTTAAAAACTTCGGAAGCAGGTTATTAGCTATGCATTGTGCATTGCAAACATGCCTTTGAGTTAATTGCCTTTGAGTTGACTATTTTTCGTGACGTGTTTTCAATGTTCCTCAAAGCTCGTCTTCCTTCAGTAGATAGGTCATGTAGTAGGTATATTGCCGAAGTTTATCACCGTACACCATAATATTAAACACATATAGGGGACATTATTGACATGTTTCTTACGTTTCGTGAGTCGAATCACACCATCATAAAATACAACAAGTTTGCGCTAATTAACAGTTTACACAGAATACATGTTTCTTTGATCGCATTTACATCGAGAGCTCAGCAGAACCACGGTAGATAAAATACTAGGTAGCGCAGATAATTTCCTTCAACAGGAGGTCTATGGGTTCACATTGCGCCAGCCGATATTCCTAGATACAAATAAAAGGTATGACACTACAGATCTTTCATCAAGACTTCATGATAAGTTGTATTTTTATATTTAATATACAACAACCTTTACACATTTGATTCAGTACCTGCTTCCCTTCTTGAGATATAAGTATACACCGGTTACCTGCGTGGGCACGTTAGAAAAGAAACTCAGAAAACTGATGAATTAAAATATTCGTATACAATTTCATTGTCATCATTGAGCTGAGAATTTCAAACTAATGCTTTTAATATCATGTTTTTATCAAAAAATAATCCAGTTAAGTTATTCAATTTGCGTTCAAAGTAAGAAATTGTTCAGGATTACCTAACCACTTTCGCGCAAAACAAATCATACTCATCCAATAACTAGACCTTAGGGGGCCTGATGAATGGTGAAAATTAATTCTTAAGAAAGTGTGCCTTCTCACATTGGTCATGTGGAGTTGTTGACACTAGTCTGTAGAACATTTTTCTGAATTTAGCCATATACTTCATTTCCCCAGATTCACTTTAGTTGCTGAGATATTCCAAAGACGCCAATTCACATGTCCGACGAATTAATTATCGTATACGCCCACTTTCCACTACTAGGAAGCATTGCTTCTATTAAATACAACCGCTAGGCATATAATTGTTACCCTTGGCCAATTAGAAAACAACTCGTGAGCACTGATAACAGCTGCCGAACAGAGCCTCGATAAATATAACAAATCCCATACATTGCTCGGAATAGCGTTTGTTTATCGTCTTTGGTGCGCCATTATAATTGGTAACATCTTCGTTTACTCTGTTTATTAGTGACGATCGTTTATGAGTTTTGAAAACAAAACAAATGCAAAACAGAAATATAAGTAAAAATTCAACTTAAAGGGGCTCCAGACGTGAATTTTATCGAAACCAATGATCAAACCAATAGCTTATTACCGTAAGAAAAATATATTTGACATTTCAAAAGAGTAGGCACACTCCCTTTAAGATATTCATTACAACCTCGCAATCAACTTGTTTTTAATACTTTTTGCTGTTCAGTATTAAAAGCACGGAAAATGATAATAACTTAGATAATTCACAATTAGATCTTGGTGTGAAAAAAATGATGCTGTCAGAGTCAGTAAATTGAAAGCTTTTAAGTGGTACTGCCATTTTGTTTTAACCCAGATATAAAATATGCATAAAATGCGTGTAAAGACATGTCCACATTTTAGTCGGTACTGATGTTTATAGTCGATGTTCACTGTAATGTCATAAGACGATCAGATCAGAATATATATATATATATATATAATATTATTAATATATATATGTCATAACACGATATTATATATAATATATATATATATATATATATATCTTGTTGTATTTTATAGCATCTAAAAGATACTTTATATTTACAAATTAAGGTCACTGGTCAGGTAAAATGTCCAAATCTAGGCATTTCAGTTTCTTCGCTATACTTTCCATCCAAAGCCTTTGATTGCGACTATGAACGCTTTAAGTGCTTGAAGTGGTAGGTACAATACACATTCTGAATGAGCTTAAATGTAATTGTTGGCAAAGGTCAAGGTCACAAAAGGTACAGTATAAGTTCCGTCATGTGACCTGACATGTGACCTCAATTTGAAATGTTCGAACATGCATTAGATGCGATATATTCAGAGCTTTCGAATGCCACCTTGTGCGTCTCTCTGCAATCATTTGTTCATAAGATAACCAGGGGGCTCTTTTCAACCCCCGCCACAGCCAATGACATTCGGCTGACACCTCAGTCAAGGGTGAGTTAATGCAATGCCACAAATATTCACTGATACTGCTGCAACGTTAAAAAACTTCTGTGCCATTGTTTAACAAATGCATAGCAAAACGTGCATGGCAAACCGTATTTGCTTGCAGAGTCACGCTCACCGCTGATCGGGCATCACCGGCGGCGTATTGACTGTTGTTTTGGCAGTGGATGGGCCATTCTGGCTGACCCTCTCACACTTCTTATGACATTGCCTATCCTGCTGATGGAAGTAACCCTTTCGTCTCTTTCCCCTTGAGTCTTGACTTGCTGTTGGCGGCGCGCCCGAGGCGTATCGGCGGGAAGGCCGCGCGGTGCGCAGGTCCAGGAGAGTTGGGGCGGCGGGGGGCAATGATGCCGAGTGGCGGCGGTGGCGGCGGCAGACGCCCAGTGACTGTCGGCCGTGCTGGCGGTAACAGTGACGCTCGGACCGGACGGACGGAACGCAGGACCAGTAGCCAGCCGACTGCAGGTCAGAGCGCCGACGGAATCAAGGGTGCATTGATTCAATACAACGATCTGGACCTCCCTCTATTAGTTCAGAACTACTGATTTAGAATATTGCCAGCTATACTTGGATGACAATGTTTACATGAAACTATGCCCGTTAAATATCGCACAATATAAATATAATTGGCAAACATTTGCTTGGGAAACTTTGTATGAGCTTCTGTAACAAAGATGTTAAAAAAATCATCCAAATAACTTCCCAAACGATACAGGGAAAGACAAGGAAAGATTGTTTATAACTTGTTGAAATATTCCGATGACCTATCTTATGTTCTCTAGGTGATTTTTTTGTGAACATCAAACGTTGCTGACATACATACTACGATTGGCCGTTGCTGTTTGGTGTACCTACGATTCAGGGGCGTCACCACCGGGGGAGCCTGGGGGAGCCGGGCATCCCCAAGTGCGCTCAAAACCCTCTTCGGCACCCCCAAGTTTACAAGATTTTAACATTAGGCCTATAGCGCCGGCTCCCCCAGAAACCTCGCTGGCTCCCCCATATCCCTGGTTGGCTCTCACTCGAAATACTGCGGCGACGCCCCTGCTACGACTTCCTACTTACAGTTCTTAGCTTATTGTTAGGTATAGTTTTTATCTTGTTTGAAAATAGGATGCGCCCGAAAATTCACACCAATGCAATTTGTCATAATTTATATTGAAGTGTTTTTTGTCTTTACGAGGAAAAGGTGATCATTGAAGTATTTCGTCTTTGAATTTTTAAAGTTCGTTTAAGGGAAATAATCACTTTTCATTTGTATTAGCAACATTTTCTTATAGGCTTCCGTTAGGGTATGACAATTGTTTAATTTAAATTTAAGAATTAAATAAAATTATTTCCTTATTCAATATTGTAAGTTTTTCCAAATTAAAGACAAGTACACATAATTCTTTCGAAACTCATGAGCAGTGTTTTCCCATCACTATTCCCATCACTACACAGCGCGCCATATCTGGGGCAGGTGTTTAAAAATTGTTCAACGCTGGACAATGTCCCTGAAACAAATCGCCGACACTAAATTAAGCACAGGTAGGACGTTGTGAAAACGCACAATGAACTTTTGATGTTTTTTATTTATTTAAATAAATGACTCTTTTTCATGATACTATAAAGCATAGTGTTGCATGCAACCAGTAACGAAGCTATAAAAACTCCTAATCTAGCAAATAAATAAAGCAATTTTCAAAAATTGAGGGGTCACAGCCACTAAAAGGACGCCATATTAGACGCACATACAACCATTAACCAGGGCCTCCTGTGGGTAAGGATTTTCACTGGGGGCCACGCAGATTTTCAATGATGGGCAGGGACAAATGAAAAACGCGGTTAGATAGCCCGAGACAAGCTCTATCAAAATAATACAGTCTTTGTAGGGGTCAAGTAAATATTGAGGTCACCAAAGGTTATTTTCGACTATATATGAGTGCCCTTGCTAAAACCGTATATATCTCGATTACTAAATGGGTTAGCGACGCGCCGAAAAAAGGTCGATAGATAGTACAATTTTTGTTACTACAATTGCTTTATAATTTACGTCAGGTGAATAGTTAGGTCAAGATAATCCATAAAGTTTGAAGCATTTTAAAAATCAACTAATTATTTTTGAAGGAATAAGTTTTGAAAGAAACATTATAGACTATAACAGATTTCGTCAATGTGTTTGTCTCATCGATACGCATCGAGTGGTATTATAATCGAACATTTAAACTAAATGACACGGGTAAAGCATACTTAATAACTCTTACTCAAAAGTATATATACAAAGGAATGATCAATAACATGGCAGTAATGTATATTTAAATGTTAAAGTCGAGACAAAAAGGAATAAGCTTTCGCAGTTACGGCATAGTCAGATTCAAAACTTTTTTACATTTGAAAAATTCCATCAAAAGTTACACGCGCTCTTTGTTTAACAGAATTTCCTATGCAAGATGGGTCAGTGTTTTAAATCTAAATCAAACAATATCACATCTACATAATAAAGGGCAATGGTAACCGTATTGACCTTATGAATTCGAAAACCCTTGGTTTAATGCGATACAAAACGCGCATAAAAATTTCTGAATCAGCATAATTGACAGGAAGGTTTGGACCCAACAATACTATTTTTGTACTGTGACTTCTTGGGTCACCCAAATGGACCTTGAACTTGACGGTAAAATTTTGAAAGTGACCTTTCCAGGTTCATCATTGTATATGGTTTCAAAGCGCCTAGACGAGAAAAACACGATGGTGTTTAAAATCAAAGCTCTATCCATTTTAGACCAAAAGTATTCGAAAACACAATTTAACAAAAAACTGCATTTTTTTACCTTCGGACCGTGGAGCCTTAACTATTGTTCTGGGCTCAATTTGAGTACTCCTGGTCAGATAGCATTTGTATTAAGCTTTCGAATGTGTTTTTTATTGTTCCTAGCTGTCATAGTTAACGAGATTTACGATGTTACATATACATGAGATTAACGAGATTTACTGTTCGAAGCAAAGTCCAAAAACTGTGAAATTTGATCTTTAATGACCTTTTTTTCTTTGTTTGGCACATTCAATGCTCCAATGAATCATTCAAACGCATGACACAGTCACACATTCAATGCTCCAAATGTGGTGCCTTTGTTGTCAGTATTGTTAACATTCTTATAGCATGGTAGTGTAATCTTGGACGGACTAGGGTATGCAGTTCAAAGTTGTGCTTAATTACGCACCACTTAAAAAATACATCAAGTGTGTCATTATTGTTGACATTAGGTAATTAATTGCCCGGGCAACGCCGGATATCCCAGCTAGTGATACATAAAACAGTAGTTAAGTTTGGTACATGATGCGCAGTAATGAACACGTACATTTATGCATAGCTTTGTTAACATCCAATATTAGCTACACATACATCTATCAATACGAGACACTATGAAAATATGATTTCACTTATTTATACAATCAATCTCAATCAAAACAAATCAAAACCTTGTATTTCGCTCCTCAGACAGGTTCCGGGGAATCGGTAGGAAAGTGCTTGCTATCGATTCCCGTCGCAATCCCCTCCGAAGGGAACCTCCGTTCTGGGTGCGATTGCAAATTTTACTCAAAAGTGACCCATTTTGTTTTGCAAGTCATTAGCCGGTTTGTTTTAAAGACACGACTTCAACTTCTTTACGCACATTCATTTTCCAAGCCACCATCGTATATCTAAACTTTTTTTTAAACAAAATCCTCATTAGCTTATATTTTCAATGAATTGTTTATATTTTTGAACTTGATATAACCGAAATTAAAAAGTCAGAGACAAATGATTGACTGGTAGGTCTGTGGTGATTTATTCGACATCTCAAAATTAAATTAATTGCGCCAGGGCCAGGCCTGAGATGCCACTGATGGATTCAAAACTTTTTTTTTGTACAGATAAAAAAGTTGTACACAAGGAAAAATAGTCAGATTTCGCTAATGTGTACATTAATTACTGACATCAAAGAAGCCGTCCTTCATTATGGGCAATTCCAGGACAGATCACCAAGGCATGGGAACCACACCCCCTCACGCACTCTCACGCTCACGCGCTCACAGGGGTTTCTGGGCGCTGATTTCGTTTTTCGAATTTTTATGGTCGTCAGGTTACGGGGTCATAAGATACAGGTCAACGAAAATTCAGGTCAAGGTCCCACAACCCACAACGTTTGTCATTATATCTCCAAGATGAAAATACATATCAGGGAAAAACTATATATCATTGGAGAGAGGACGAAACAACAAATACGATGATATAATGATTTACCCCCTAAAGTTAAAATTTGACAATTTGATGTGATGACCTTGCATTGAGGTCAAGTTCAAACCATGTTTGCCCGTTTCGATTTTGCTAAAATTTCCACATAGGTTGGTTCATTTAATTAGTAACATGCATGCGAAATTTCACGTGGTAAGTGCAACTCCTTCGTATTCAACAGGGGGCATATGTAATGACGTCATTTTCCCAGGAAGTTTACGAATTACGATTTTCTTCAAATATATGCAATATTGTCGTCATTTAAAAGCACCTACCCCATATATAATACAATAATGTCATTATTTTCATAATACAAAAAAAGTAAAAAATATACATGATATATGATTTAAATAATTTGTATCGTCCTCTAATGAACTTTCGATGCGACAAGATATCGCACCACTCATGCACGAGGAAAAAGCGGCCTGTGCAATCTAAGACGTTAAATGATATGATCCTGATCAGTATTAAGATGTGAATTGTGTTGGACTAAGTTACTCAGTTTGTCACACTTTCTGGGTCAGGGTCATATTATCTTGTTCTCTGATTGGTCGGTCAGGAAAGTGTCAAGTGATGTGCCCGTCCCGGGCGCAGCGAATGTTGTCGGATCGGCTCGGCTTGTTTGTGTCACCTTAAAGGGAAGTAATGACATTTGTATTTGTTAGCATCATTTTTTTAGGCGACCGTCATGGCATTAAAATGATATTATCTAAATTTAAGAACGAAAAAAAAACATTATTCCCTTCTTCAATGTTAGAAGTTTGGAACAATTCAAAAGCCGTTACAATGTTACAAATTGTTACATGTACTTATTTCGCAGTTCATGTTCGGCGTTTTCTCTCCAGTAACGGCAACACATCATACCTGGCGCATCTGTTTCAATTTGTTACCAACTGTTCAACATTGGTCCATGTCCTTGAAACAAATCGCAGGCACTAAATAAGTCACCGTTGGGTGCATAAATTATCCTTCGATTTAATTGCCACATTGTCTATTGTTTACCTAGTGTTTCGGGAAAAATGTATCCTTGTGTGTGTGTGTGTGTGTGTGTGTGTTTGTGTGCGTGTGTGTGTGTGTGTGTGTGTGTGTGTGTGTGTGTGTCCTGTGTGTGTGTCTGTTGGTGGTCTGTGGTGTGTGTGTGTGTGTCTGTGTGTGTCTGTGTGTGTCTGTGTGTGTGTCTGTGTGTGTCTGTGTGTGAGGGTGTGTGTGTGTGTGTGTGTCGCGCGTGCGCGTAGTTACGCGGATATAAGAGTGGCACAGCCACACACTCAAGTGTGGTTATGATCATTTGCATTATTAGCGTCAGCCACGAGTGCGCAACTCATTTAATAATTTATAAATTACGAGAGGATAACCTTTAAAGTTTTACATTTGTTTTCAAAACTCTCTAACTTGTTTTTCAGTCTGCTGGCAAGTTTTTTTCAATTTTTAATAAATTCAGCATATGGGTGGTTTCAAGCTTTTTGCCGTGTTGCGGGATCTGTATATTACTGCTTTAGCTACAGTGATGGTAGTTTTGTAATGCCCGTAATGGATCTGTTTCTTGTGGGAAGAACCACGACTGAACGTTGTGTTGAAAATGTAATTGATTGTGGAGTGTCACACAGGACTAACTCTATCCGATATTCTGGCAAAATGTTTGAAGTTACTGGACACTGTCAGAATCAATGACATTACTTGTTTCCAAGCGTATAAATAGTTGCATGATATTCACATTCACATTCGCATGGACATTCGTTGACCCCCACACATAGTGACTCTCCACTTTTAAAACGTAGTCACATACAGATCTTTGGTCGTGCGCTGATTCCAAAATAAGTCATAGTATATACTTAAGAGGGACACAACCGTTTTGAGGATTATACCAATTTTCCGAAAAAATCAAAAAAAATTGATTGTACACAATAGATCTCAAGCTGAAAATCACCTATCACAGACTCAGATCTTGACCGCTGGATTCCGGGAAATAATCAAAAATACTCCAAAAAGAAAAACAGCAAACCGTTTTTTTAGGAAGAGAGCAATTACAACAAAAATCAAACTTTTGGTTGACAGCATAGATCACTTCTACAAAATCACCATAATATAGACAGAACTTGGACGCGCTGATTCCGAAAAATAAAATATCTAAGAGGGACAACAACCGTTTTTTGAGTTTTATAGAACAATCAAAATTTACCAAATTTTGGCTTGACACCATAGTATCACTCTAAAAAATCACCATATAGACAGAACTTGACGCGCTGATTACGCTCCTGAAAATCAAAAATTCTAAAGAGGGATCAACAAACGTGTTTTGTAGGGTTTGTAGCAATCCAAACTCCAAATGTTCAATGAAAATTTTGTTGACTCACCAATGAGAATCACTCTAAAGAATCCACCCCAAATAGCCAGAACTGATGACGACGACTGATTCCGAAATCAACAAATAATTCTAAGAAGGAGACAAACAACCGTTTTTTGAGTCTAATAGCCAATTTCAACATTTTTAAACATTTTTGCGTTGACACTCAATCTCACTGATTGACCAGCTCACACTCACTAAGCAACAGATACTTGACGCTCCGCTGATTCCCGAAAGTCGAAAATATCTCAGAGGGAACAACCAAACCGTTTTTGGAGGTTAAAAGCCAAAAAAATCCAAATTTTCCCCAAAATCTTTTGTTTGACACACCAGATAGAATCGCTCTAAAAAATCACCATAATAGATAGTAGAGAACTTGACGCGCTGATTACGAAAATCAAAACATCTAGAGGGACAACTATAAGCCGTATTTGGAGGTTGATAGCATAAAAAATTCAGAAATTTTGGGAGTTGACAACCAATAGATCTACTACTAAAAAAATCAACCATATAGACAGAAACTTGATCTGCGCTTAACGATTCCCGAAAATAAAAATTATATAGGCGAGTGGACAACAAACACCGTTTTTAGTAATACAATTCCAAAACTTTCAAATTATGGTGACACATAGATCAACTCCTCTAAAATCACCATATGAGAGCCAGAACTTTGACGCACCATGAGTGTCCGAAATATAAAATATCCTAAGAGGGTGAAGCATAAAACCGGTTTTTGAAGTTGTAGCCAAATCGAATTTTTGAGAATTGGCGACTATAACTCAAAAGACAAGTCTATGTTTTGTCACCTCTTAGATATTTGATATTCGAGATCAGCGCCCAACAAGTTCTGTCTCCATATAGGTGATTTTTAGAGTGATCTATGGTGTCAAACGCCGAAATTTTGAAATTTTGAATTGCTCTAATCAAAAAACGGTTTGTGTTGTCCCTCCTTAGATATTTTGGTATTTTCGCGATCACGCGGCGATCAAGTTCTGTCTATTTGGTAGATTTTAGAGTGATCCACTGTGCTTCCAAACCGCCCTAAAATTTGGAAAAAAAAATTTTTTTTTTGTTTTTTTGATTTGCTAACAGCACAAAACGGTTTGTGTGTCCTCTTAGATATGTTTTGGGAGAATTCTTCGTAATCAGCGCGTCCAAGTTCGTCTCGGTATCGGTCGATGTAAGAGTGATCTAGACTAGTAGGTAACCAAAGTTTTGATTTTTTTTGTGTATAAGATTCGCTCTCTACCTAAAAAGCGGTTTTTCCTTTTTCTTTTGTGATATTTTGATTCTTGCGAATCACGTGTCAAGATCTGTCTGTGGTAGGTGATTTCTCAGAGTGATCTAATTGTGTCATTCCAATTCTTTTTGAATTTTTTTCTTAAATTGGGGTATTACCCAAAAACGGTTTGTTGTCCCTCTTAGATATTATGTTTTGGAATCAGCACCGGACAAAGATCTGTATGTATGCACGTTTTTGAAGTGATCTATGGTGTTACAAGGAATGTCATGCGAATGTGAATGTTGAATTCATGCAACTATATACGCTTAATCTGTTTCAGTATCAATGCGCGTACAAAATGTACAGTGCTGTTATCGCTATTCGACTTGCATGTAATCAACTTAATTAGTTTGTTATTATTCTACTTGTTATTCTGTAATGCAGGTAAAGCAAATGCACTGAATTCGTGGATTATTTAATGTGCAACAAATTCCCTTCATGATGGAAGCCGACATCGCGATTTCATTTTTGTTTTAGGTTTCTATAAGTAATGTCACATTGTTTGCGCAATGCATTAATAAACAATGAATAGCAGTATCTTGTGATACTTGGCTTAGTGAGGAATAATTGTAACTTGAAAGGAATATTCGGCCTCTCGAAAGGCAAGCGTGTTGCGTTTCTGACGTTTTGAGGTATGCTACGTATTAATGTTTCATAGCACAGAAATGGCATTGATATTCGATATTGTAATTTGATTTCTTCTCGTGTTAGTATGTTACCGTTTTTTAGTATTAAACAGATCTCCAATAGATATTAGTCCTTTATTGTCCCATTGCTTCACAATAGATGTTTTAAATTTCGTTAAGTCTGAGATCCATAAATGCTTCCTTATTATGTCTTTAGGTTGAAAATTTAACAGTTTATTAAATTGAATGAGAGATCTCGCCACGTCTCACCAGAATGTGTTGCTTATCTGTGCTTTGATTACTTACAGCTGTGCCGTGCTGTACAAACGTGAGAAGCTTCAAGAGGTTTGCTGTAGATTTGCTGTAGGTTTGCCTTTTTCCAATCCGCTGGGGAACTAACTAAACGTTTTAACCATGACATGTTCAAGCTGCGTATAAAAGATGTTAAGTCAATCATTTGGAGTCCATCAAATTCGGGTTTCTGCATTATTTGCGTTATTTTGATGCGATCTGGTTTGCTATTCCATAGAAAACCGTAAAGCATTTGTTCAATATTTTTCATATAAGCTGGTGATGGATTCGGTAAAGCCACAAAAAGATGTACGATTTGGACGGCAGCAACGATTTATCACCGTGACTTTTCCAAGAGGTAATAAACGTCTCTTCCCCTATGCGATCTCGTTCTCAAGAAGTATGAGCTTTATAGTGTTGATAATTATTTTTATATGACCTCCATACAAAATTACTGTTCAAGTTTTAGTGAATTTATGTATCTTTTATATGAATTTTCGGCCACGGGGCAGATCACATTCAAAAAACCAAAAGATGAACAAATAACACCAAAGACATAGCCAAGCGGTTAGATTACACAGTAAGACGCCTCACGGCGAAGGACGAAGCGTAGTCCGAATTAATCCACGTAACATTATAATCCCGATCACGGCGGTTTCGTCTTGTGCAAGCTGCATTTGAATTATTTTCGCTATGTTTTGTTTTGCGTCGCAATAGATCGAATAAATTCAATACTTTTGAACTAAATAGGTTTTAAAGCGTTATTTTAATTTTTGCATTATAAGCTTCATGTTTGTAGGCAAAAATTCATTTTGGTTATTAATGATTGATTGCGCTTTACAGCTGCATCATTTTTATCGTTCTAGCACCTTTGTTTTGAAGCTTAGGCGGTATTCTGTAATGAAGGAAATGTTTAGAAATCGTCAATAAATATTACAGACATATTTTACAGCAATTACTGCATTAAAGCATCCATTTTTTGCATGCATTTTAGAGAGGTACATTTGGTTCTACAGATATAGTGTTTTGTTTCATCGTTCCGTCCATAGGTGCTGAGCACTGTTTAAATTGTGAAGACGTCATAAACTATTGAATTTTGCGGCTTGTATAGCCAGTAACTTGACGTACCACGCGCCGCTGATCGGCACATAGATGCATACGCGGGGGAATCGTTTCTCTACGCATCTGTGTTTGCCCGTGTCTTTGCACTTTGTTGCGAGATAGAGGTCCGGTTATTGCAACGATGTTTTGCGTTATTTTCGGTGGACGGAACAGGGGTGCACGTGCGCTCGTGCCAGTGTGAACCAGGTTTGACGCCTGTGCAAACTTGCCGATGGTGTGGTTTCCGCCTCACACCAAATTTTAGCTTTATAGGTCCAGCCGTTTCTCAGCTACAGCAGAAAACTGTTGGACACCCTGACGCGACACGTATCACGCGCCTGCTGACAATCACTATGAGAAAAAGCATTCAATATCATAATGTCATTGCATGGGGCTATCATATGGCGGGACCGCTTGTCATCGGATGCGGGTGTGAAAAGATTTAAGCTTCTGACCAGGCGGTCGCGTCGGGCCGGCCGGCGGTCCGGGCCGCTTATATGGTGAGAAAATCCGAAGTCAATGAGGACTCGCTCCGCGCTTCGCGCTCGCTCGTAATTACGGGCTAGCGGATGCAGTGTAACTCTGAGAAAAAGCGCGTGATGAGTGCAAATTAATCGTATATAAACGCAAATTTGTGGTTTTTTCGTCTTTCACCATTAATTGTTACTGCTCCGAACCTATGGGGACGCAAAAGTAAAGAGTCGTGTATTTTGAAGAGATGTGTTACCGTTTATTATCCATGTGAAATCAATGGTTATTCATGTTAATATTTCGTGCTAAAATACCACTATGATATTAAACATGACTATTCTAGAGACCTTTACGATTGCACCGTTTATACCGTCAACTATCGGAGAGTGTGAGACGCTAGAAAGTTATATAGCTGAAAACGCAATCATTTCTGACTAATCCTTATCAATAAATACCAGTAAGACGCCTTAAACGGCGAAGGACGAGCGAGTCGAATAAATCTCGCGGTCAATTTATCACCCGTCCAACGAGGTTTCGTCTTGGCGCAAAGGATGCTTTTTAATTATTTTCGCTATGTGTTGTTTTGCGTCGTAAATAGATCGAACTTAAATCGATACTTAACTAATAGGTTTGAAGCGTTATTTTAAATTTGCAATTATAGCTTCAGTTTGTAGGCAAAAATTTCATTGGGTGGGTATTGATGGATTTGATTGGTATACAGCGCATATTTCTTTATCGTCTAGCACCTTTGTTTTGAAGCCGGCGGTTGTCATGAAGGAGTTTTGAATTCGTCAATACAATATTTACAGGCGATTTTAACAGCGAAATACTGCATTTAAACTCAGTTTTGCATGCATTTGAAGAGACGTCATTGGCACGATGTTTGGTCTGTTTGTTCATCGCTTCACGTCCCATAGTGCTGAGTCACTGATTTTAAATTTGTGAAGACGTCAAAAACTATTGATTTGCGACTTACATAGCCCAAGTACTTTCACTTACACGCGCCCGCTGATCGACACCATAGTGCGATACGCCGGGCGCGGTCTTTTCTCTACGCGTCGTGTGACCCGTTGTCTTAACGACTTTTGTGCCGAGATATAGGTCGGTATTGCAACGATGTTTTGCAATGTATTTTCTGTGGACAGAACAGGGGTGCCGTCGCACGTGCAAGTGTGACCAGAGTTTGACCTGTGCAACATTGCTAGTGGTGTGGTCTCCGCATCACATCAAAATGTTGCTCTTATAGGTTCCAAGCCGTTTCTCAGCTACAGCAGGATAATACTTTCTGACACCCTGACGCGGCACGTGTACGCGCCATGCTGACCCATCACATGATTAAAAAACATTGTCGTAATATAATGTCATTGCATGGGGCTATCATATGGTGAAGACCGCTTGTCAATCGGATGCGGGGTTCAAAAGATTAAGCTTCTGACCAGCGTCGCGGTCGGGCCGGGCCGGGCCCGGCCGGGTCGGCCGCTTATAGTGAGAATAAATCCGTAATTCAATGAGGACTCGCTCCGCGCTTCGCGGCTCGCTCTCCTATATTTGAACACTTACAGCTCATCAAATAAAACTAAATTAAAAACAACAAACAAACACAAAAACATGTTGAGCACTGCTATGGTATGTAAATTAAGTACCATTGCTACATCTTCAATCAACCTGGAATCGGCATAAAATACAACTGATAATATAGGTTGATGATTATTTCTCGCCTTGAAAGTAATTTAGATAAAGTAAAATTTGTTACCGATCCAAGCTAACTAAGGAACACAAGAACAGAAGATTACTTATTCACATACTGAAAATCATCATGGTCAAATATATGTCATAGCTCGCCTTCAATAAGTACTGCTTTAGCGAACACTCCTCTAAAACAGTCAAATAATTGCCATGATGACATTTCTGTTTAGACAGGCTTATGCTTTCGAATGGTGGAGGGATTCACAATTTTCTATGAGGGTTGATCTCTTATTTTTGTAAATTTCAACGGATAAGATAATTCACTTATCCGTTTGAAATTTTTTTACAAAAAACTAGTTCACCTCATATAAAATTTGATGAATCCCTCACATTCGAAAGCATTAAGCCTGTTGCTAACGAATGTCTCATCATGGCATATTATGACTGGATTTTAGAGGAGTGTGTTCGCTAAAAAACATAAACTTATTTGTATAGCGAGCTATGAATTATTGACCATATGATTTTCAGTATGTTGAATAAGTAATCTTCGTCTTTGTGTCCTTGTTGAGCTTGGGATCCGGTAACAAATTTACTTTATCTAATTAATTTTCAGGGTGAAATATCATCACTATTATTAGTTGGTATTTTATGCGATTTGGTTTGATGAGATGTAGCATGGTTACTTTTTTCTCATTGCGTGCTCACATGTTTGTGAGTTGTTTTGTGTTTTAATTTAGTTTTATTTTGATGGTGGTTAAGGTTGTTATCAGTATATGGGTACTTTTTAGGGTTGTTAAAATTTTTTTTTCCCACCCGGGTTAAAAAAAGTGTAGGGAAACTGATGATCTAACCGCTGGCTATGTTTTTGGTGTGTATTTGTTCTTCTTTGGTTTTTGTATATGTGATCATGGCCCGTGGCCGAAAATTCAGATACATAAATTCACTAAAACTTGAACAGTAATTTTGTAAGGAGGTCATATAAAAATAATTATCAACACTATTATATATATGGCCTTACATTAACGAGCACTTACCATTAAAAGTATGAGCTTTATCAAAATTGTCTTCCCTTATGTTCTGGATACTACGCTGAAAATATATTCCTCGAATTTTAATTTTAATTAACCATTTAACTGTGTTCAATAGGCTATTATTAGCATGTTCTGGGGTGTTCAGAAGAGAGCCGAGTGTCAGACATGAATTTTTCTTCCAATTGAGCCTAAGCCCCAATTGTGCAGAAAATATTGAAATCTCCTCTATAGCCCCCATTATGGAACGCACAGAGCTGTCTAAGAACAATATAGTATCGTCTGCATATTGACTGATGGCCCCGACGTCGGCTACACGACGTATATGTCCGCACATGCCGAGGTCCAGCCGACGTCGGTATTCCGCTGCCGAGATGCCGACATCCGCCGACGTCGGCCCGTTGTCGGTCCGATGTAGGCATGCCGAAATGCTGACGTCGGGCCTGTCATTTTCGGTGGAAGAACGATGCCTAAATGTTTGCAAAATCGTAGAACATCGAGTTCCGATAAAAACTGCAATTACGAACGTCCAAAATAGGAAATGACATTCTGTTCAAAATTGTTATCTCGGATTAGCGTTATTTGGGGGTTTTAGCCCCCTAAAACAAGCAAACTATTTTCAGGAAAAAAATACATGGCGCCTCCCTCAGGTGCCAAAAAATGACCCCTTCTCCGGACCTGCAGCCCCCCCCCCCTCAATGAAAATCCTGGATCCGTCACTGCACTTCACTTATATCATTGCGATAGACACAAAGCTCTTAACATCCTAAACACGCTCAACCATCCTTAAGAAGCTCAATGACACTGGCTAGCAGTTCATTATCGAATTTAAGAGGCTGGAGACTCGACCCAGACAATGATGACCATTGACCTCTGTGTTTGTGTTATTTGGCAGACTCGGGAGAAGACTTCCATTGTCATGAATGGACGCATACTTGTGACTTATCTCGGCTAGACTGGCTAGCACACGAAGAAACTTCCACCCATGGCTGAAACTACCGAGCAAGTCTCAAAACAGTTCGTAGGCGTTCTTGCAATTATTCTACTGGGTAAGTCGGCTCAGGGCTTATGCACATTTTGTTCGTAGATAGCAGATTTGCACTGTGCAGCCAGACCTTCAGAAAGGAGAGGGAGCCCCTGGAAGAGCCCCTCCCAAAAGTGGATATGCAAAACTCTACGGATTTCGGCAAGTTTATTCTGTAATGCCCAATTTTCAAGATTTTGTACTGTCGAAGTTGTGATGAGCTGGATTAGATCAGGACCCTCAGCAGGCATTGTACTGAGCGCATTACTAATTTGTATTGTTACGAACAGAAAATAAAACCAATATTAGCTGACAACAGTGGTGGTCGGCTTTCGAGTGTGAGGGGAGGGGGTCGGTGGTTTGTTAAAATGGCAATAGAAATACGACCATTTTTATACATGTATTTAAGCTTTTACAACATTTGTTATGTCTCTATTTTTATGTTATAATAGGTAGGTACTTGTTCGCGTTCGCTTGTTCGGTAGGTACTTGTACTTGTTATAATAGGTAAGTACTTGTTTTTAAAAGTTTCGCGCCGCCAAGCGGCACGACACTTTTACGGGTTAGCCTGATAAAACCCAGAAATATAGGTGGTAGGCCTTGTAGAGGGTAAGAAGCTAGAAATGTTATTCATTCAATTCAGCGTTACGACGAACCAAAGACGATGACTATGGCTTTTTATGATGATGTCTACCGACATGACGCTGCCGTAAAGAGCGGCATGACAACTTTAGATATTAAGATCAGGAAAAAAAATGGAACCAGACCGTAAGAACGTGGAGACAAGAGATCCCTTTTCCTGGTTTCGCATCTCGGTAGGATGAAACATATTGCAATGAAGGTAGTTTTTCCTATACATTTGAAAAAGGAAGAAACATAATATTTGATGGCAAGACCTACAATTTTAACCACGAAGGTCAATATTTGATAGCTTGAGTTCATGACATTTATGGCTTTGCAAGGTCGAACAATGTATGCCCGCTCCAATTTTATGTCATGTATGCACAAGTTTGGGCATATATTTGATAACATGCATGCAAAACTTCACGGTGCGACTGAAAATCCTTCTGCGTCAACAGGGGTGATGTCATGACCTTAATTGACCTGCGGGTTATCGACTCTCAAAATTCCTTTAAATTTTATTATTTGGATGGCTGCATGATGGACATTAAATTGTCAAAAGTTGTTAGAATGATCAATAAACATGCCAATCGTTTATTTTAGATCAAACGATTATTAAGACGGACGAGCTACCTGATGATGACAGTGATGTCGAAAGCTCATCTTGTTTAATAATTAGGTAGTTTTGACATTAATATAAACAATTGGCATGTAATTGATCATTCTAACACAATTGTATTCCTCAAAATGTAGGCAATAAGGGCATCATTCGAGAGCACTTGTCTTATATAATGCACTCGGGATATCAATTTCACAATTGGTTTGCAATTACAGCGTTCTTCCCTCGGATGGACATCAGTCGCGGCAGCTTTCTGTATCACCTATCACAGCTGCGCAATAGGGTGACGACAATGCCAAATATGGATTTTTCCAGGTTTCCACGCGTAATCCCATGTTATTATACACGTGCTGAACAGCATCAACACGTTTACTCTGCTCTTGAAGAGTTTTCTGGTCAGACCAAGTGCGCTTTTTGAAGATTGCTTCTTCTGTGCCAGCTATGGGTCAAAATGAAGATCACGCTGCAAAAGGCTGGACAGATGCTCATTATAAAGCTTTTGGAGATATAAGTCACATTGTGGACAGACAAAATGCTCTTAATAAGTACTTCTTGATTGGCTGGCCTGCAAACCTATGTCACAGCATGCCATCTGCTTGTTACCGAAATCAGTAAGAATTGACGCATACCTGCATGAGGTTTGGGGTCATATGGTATGGTATGTCGTGACATATGTTTACAGGCCATTAAATCAAAAGGCATCGCTTTTAGAACAAATTGCCTGTTAAAACGTTGGTTTCTCTCGCCAAGTTCCAGTCGTATAGCGTGATATTTTGCTCCATAGCCGGCATGCAGAAGATGCAACGCGTTTCAGAATCGCACTTGATCCGACCAAAAACATGCGTTTTAGAGCAAAGTAAATGTACTCATGTTATTCGGAATGTATTGCGTGTAAATGCATGGAAAGCATGGAAGGAAGGCAATAAAGGCATGGAAATGCGTGTAAAACCATGGAAAACTCAACACAAACTAGCGCCATTGTCCGTACCATAATGCTCAGTTGCCAACTGTGATAGATAGGTGATACAGAAAGTTGTCACAATGGATGTTCGTCCGAGGACAATACACTTAAATTTGCAATCAAAATGTTAAATTAATATCACAGGTGCAATGTATGGGAAAGGGGCTCTCGAGATCAGAGGGAAGAATGATCGCCATCGGATCGGAGGACGGTCGCCATCGGAGGGGAGGAGGGTCACCATCAGAGGGGAGGGGTCACATCAGATGGAAGGAGGGCCGTGAGGAGGTCGACATCAGAGAGAGAAGGGTTCACCATCAGAGGAGGTACGTCATCAGAGGGGAGGAGTGGTCGCCATCAGAGGGAAGGAGGCGTCACCATCGAGGGAGAGGGTATCGCCTCAGAGGGGAGGAGGGTCGCCATCAGAGGAAGGAGAAAAGGGGTCGTCATCAGAGGGAAGGAGGTCGTCAATCAGAGAGGGGAGGGTACGCAGTCCAGAGGGTAGGAAGGAGGGGTCGTATCAGATGGCAGAGGAGGGTCGTCATCCGAGAGAGGAGGGGTCGCCTCGAGGGGAGGAAGGGTCGTCATCAAGGGGAGAGAGGTTCCGCCCACACGAGGGGACGAGGGCGCGTCATCAGAGGGAGAGGGTCCGCCCTTTATGATGGGAAGGTAGGGTCGTCCTCAAGAGGTGCAAGGAGGGTCGTCATCAGACGAGGAGCGACGGGTCCGCCCATCAGACGGGGCAAGAGGCCAGGGGTCGCCATCAGAGCGAAGGGGGTCGCCATCGGAGGGGAGGAGGGTCGCCCATCATAGAGCGAGGAGGTCGCCATGGCAGAGGGGGAGGGGTCGGTCGATCAGGAGGGAGGGAGTCTCGATCAGAGGGAGGAGGGTCGTCATCCAGAGCGGGAGGAGGTCGTCATCAGAGGGAAGGAGGGTCGCCAGCATTAGAGGAGGGGGGGTCGCCAGTCAGAGCGTAGGAGGGTCGCCATCGGAGGGGAGGAGGATCGTCATCAGAGGAGAGGAGGGTCACCATCAGAGGGGAGGAGGGTAACCATCAGAGGGGAGGAGGGGCAGCGCCAGAGGGGATGAGGGGTCGTCACATCAGAGGGGAGGAGGGTCGTCATTCAGAGGAAGAGGGTCGGCCATCAGAGGGGGATGAGGTCGTCATCAGATGGGAAAGGAGGATGCGTCATCAGAGGGAGGAGGAGTCGTTCATCAGGGGAGGAGGCGTCGTGCATCAGAGAGACAGGAGGGTCGCCATTCATGAGAGGGGGCGGTCGCCATTCAGAAGGGAGGAGGGTCGCCATCGAGGGAATGAGGGTTCGTCATTCAAGGGAAGGAGGGTCTCATCAGAGAGGGAGGAGCGGTCGCCTCAAGCGGGAGGAGGGTCGCCATCGGAGGGGAAGAGGGTCGCCATCGAGAGGGGGAGGGCGGTCGTCATCAGGGGGAGGGGATACGTCTATCAGAGGGAGGAGCCGTCCGCTCTATCCACGAGGGCGAGCGGAGGGTCGCTCAATCCAGACGAGGACTGAGAGGTCGCCATTCAGAGGAGCAGGGGGTCACCATCAGAGGGGAATATGCAAGGGTCCACCTCAAGGGGGAGGGGCAGCAGTCAGAGGGGAGGAAGGAGTACGTCATCAGAGGGGAAGAGGGTCACCATCAGCGCTGGGAGGGATGGTCACCATCAGAGGGTTGGAGGAGTCGCCACAGAGGACGAGGCAGGTCGTCATCAGAGGGAAAGAGGGTCACCATCAGAGGGGAGGAGGGTCGCCATCAGAGAGGAGGAGGGTCGCCATCAGAGGAGAGGAGGGTCGTCATCAGAGGGAAAGAGGGTCACCATCAGAGGGGAGGAGGGTCGACATCAGAGAGGAGGAGGGTCGCCATCAGAGGAGAAGAGGGTCACCATCAGAAGGGAGGAGGGGCAGCGTCAGAGGGGAAGAGGGTCGTCATCAGAGGAGAGGGACGTCATCAGAGGAGAGGAGGGGCAGCGTCAGGCTCCAACCACTGGCTGGGTCCGCCTGCCCAAACAGCAGGCCACCGGCCACCCAGGTGTTAATCGCCCTGGCACCACTCAGCATGACCTTAATGCGACACTGGCGGGCCGCCAATGCGCTGACGGGCACCGCTGCGTTCCGATTACGTCCAATTAGGCTGTAGGGCTGACGTAGGGGTGGGGACTCGCCGCCGCCATGCAAAACACCGAGCAACGGTGATCAGCCCAAATGTCGTTGACCGGAGGGGGGAGGGGGTCGTCAGCAGCATAGCATTTTATCTAGTGTCATTTAGTATTTGATCAGAGGAGATGGCATGGCCCTCCTGTCTCCCCGTACTTAGGTCGCTAAAAGCCGCTCTTGATGGGCGATGGCGTACTTGGGGGAATAGACTGGCATTGGACTAATACTCTGATACTTGCCACTAGATGTCGTTACGTATAGCTGATGCGCTATGTTTCCATTAATTATTATTTGATATTAAGCTGTATCGTTTGTATCACTTGCTTTGCGAATGAGGGAAAGCAAAATACACGATTTCAATTCGTTTCTGGAATTAATCTGTCGTCATCAATGTGTACAGTTGCTGAAAGTTTTCGGAACCTCACTACCGGTTTGTATTACCCAATAGCTCCCCGCCCAAAGTCATAGTCTGAATTTGCCGCGACTTGACCTTGAAACGTCTATCTGTGTTAGAGGGTAATGTCACTTAAAGGGAGTGTGCCTACTCACATTGGTCATGTGGAGTTGTTGACACTAGTCTGTAGAACTATTTTTCTTGAATTTAGCCATGTTACAGTTGCCGGCAGAAGTATCGTTACCCCCTGGCTGGCGTCTGACGAACACTGGAGCGGTAGGCTGTGCCGCGTCACACCTCGGGTCGTTCAGCCAGTCCGTTCTGACCGCCACAGTGACACGGCGAGTTACGTTTATGAAGCGTATATATTTATGAAAAACGCAC